>VYZV01025754.1:117895-158498 GCA_013401275.1 Pandion haliaetus
ATCCGCAGCACCTACTGCTAGCTGTTGCAGGGCACCTTAGGAACCAGTGGTGCTGTGAGCATTAGTACTAATGAAGTCTGATTCCCTATAGGTGTGCTCCTGGTCCTCTCAGTTCCGAGTATGTCTCCTGGATGGGGCTCCTGATGTCTTATAAGGAAATAAAAAAATGGTAGTAGGTATCCAAGCAGAAACTTTTGAGTCACTCTTTCTTATGAAGCTGACAGAGTTTATTGTAGACTTTTTAATCTCTGGTAAATTTGATTGAAGTCTGTCAAAGAATCAGAGGGAGAATAGGGATGCAGCTGGCTGGGGACAGTGTAATCACTGTTTTATTCTCCCAGGGAACTAAACAGGACATACTTTTAGCAGTTGAGAAATTACAGTACAAATTATCACTGTAGAGTGGAACAGTCATGGTAGACCTGAGCTGATAGAATGACAGAAGGCACAGGATGATCCCTTGTGACTTGTCGTGTCAGCAATCATTTGGTTTCATCTATCTACCTTTAATGTTGGTAAGTACAGAAAGACTCTTGAAGACTAGCCAAACAAAATAAAAGCTGTCCCTCTCCCAAGCCCTTTGAAACTTAAAATATTTTCATAAAATAAACCATTACCCAGTATCAGTAGATAATAGAAAAAGTTGAAAACTATTTTGCGTTGTAAAAGCATACTTACTATCTACCCTGTGTTATAGAGGACTAAAAAACTGATCGTGGTTGATGTTCTGTAACACCATTGTAAACCAGGAAAATCTTTTCCACTGATTCATTTTTGCTGATACTGACATATTATGCTTTTTCTTCCATACTGAATAGTGCAGATGGAAGTATATCTCCTCTTGCAGTTAGAAGTACTGTCTTTTCTTTAGAGGATAAGCAAATCCAGAATAGCAGAGCTTGGCATTAGTGTGTATATAACAACAGAAGCAAATGCTGATCCTCAGCTTAGCAGCATGGTTCAAAATAAAGTGAATTGATATAGCTCACAATTACAATTTTTTCAGCCTAGATTTTTATTCCAAGATAAATTTCAAGCTAATATGTATTCCAGTTATCGTCATTTAACTAAAATAACTAGTGGCATTATTCACAGATTATCATTCTGTGGCACATATGTATGGCTGAGACAAGAACTGTTTGTCTGGAAATAATTTTATTTACAAGGTAATTTGCGACCTGAATGTAAAGTGGTATGGTTTTGCATTCTCCAGTCTCTCAACTAAATGCACTGCTATCTAAAAAAACTGAAACTTCATGCACCATTATTTCTGTTGATTTAGTTTAGTCACTCCATACTGTTGATCTGCAGTAAGCTCTGGGAAGGAATAGTTTTTCCCCATCACTTACCGTAAAGCAGCAGACTTCTAATATCCAAGAATAATATTGTAAAAAGTAGCCCATCCGAGGCCTTGTGACACGCTCTAGGAAACTTCACTGTGACATGACACCAGTAGGTCCCCACCCTACACAGAAATATTGGTTCCCTTAAAAAAATAGCATTATAAGTTAAGATACAGAGCCATGGTATTTTCTGGCAGCTAAGCCCAAAGAAAGCCTGTTAACGACTGTAAGGATATGGCTGCGCTCATGAGTAAGTGAACAGACACTCAAGACAGCACTAGAGAAAGTAAGCATATGGAAGAGGTGAAGATGTATCCATGGTAAGGAAGAAAAGCAGAGGCTTAATATATTTGCCCTCAAAAATCTTCACTTAAAGTATTCATAATGAACAACCATACTGGAACTATACTAATGCTTAAAGATACAGTTCAAAGCACAACAAAGACAACAGGAACATTGCCATCACCTTAAAAGCGAAGGAAACTTATTTAGATAATATAGGAACTAGTTTGAATTTTCCCTGAGGCTTAAATCCCATCATTATTTTTCTGCTTAAAAATGTTTGAAGTTTTTCATCTTTTCCAATTCTCTTTTGGCAAACACCTCATCATGTTCTGTGCTGCTGGCTCCAACCAAAATTTACTACTTAAATGTCCATGAAAAGACTGTTCTCATGGCATTTCCTCACAAGCCAAAACTCACATATTACCGGAAATCTTGCAAGAAACCCAAATCTTGCAAGATTTTTAGCCTCATTAGACTTGGATAAAGAATACAGACCAACTTCTGATGGTCTTGACTCCCACAGTTTGTCAGTTCAGGTGTGTCTACTGCTGTACCAACCCTACAGTTAGGATTTACTTTCTTCACTGTCTCTGCTATGCAGAGAATTTGTTTTTGGTTTGTTTTTTTTTTTTTTTTACACCCAGCTGCAACCATGGCTGCAGAAATTTTTGTTCTTTGCCATGTCATTAACCAAAATTCATGGCTGTGAGCAGAGCTTACAAGCTTAGGTGCAGCATTGGGCTATCACTGTTCTGCCATGTAAAAGATAAAAGCAATTTGCACATGCTCAATTTGCATTGTTACACCCATGAAAAAATGTTAGCTCCACGTTGCAAGAAATCATGCATTTTATTTTTTTTTTAAACAAATCTTCAGTCTCTCCATAGAAGAATCATTTTTTAGCTAGTTGGCTGTCTTTTGAAGAGTCGCTAGAGGTAGATATGCTTGAAGGACACAAAGCAGCAGAACAAACAAGACTATGCTGGTTCTTCCTTGTTTCTGGGCAAAAGCTCCCATCCTACCAGAAAAGCTCATCCACCTCGCCTTAGAGCTAGTCTGAAAATGTATTGGAAATTTTCTTCTTGTAGCATGGACTGATACAGTGCAGAAGTCCTTGATAAAACACTGCTAAAAGTCAGCCTGAGACCGCTCCTCTCCTTGAGCGGTTCCACAGTTCCCTTGACCACGCGATTAGTGGATACAGCTGTACTTACAAGATGAATCAAACTTTCTAAATATGCATTGACTGTCAGGTTTTTATTGCTCACTTGCTGTAAAGTACAGTCATAACACCCAAATACGAAATCTTTTGTTGGCAGTAACTACTTATATTTGACCTTTTGGAAAATACCAAACAACACACCTGGCTTCTGAAACTCTGAAAACAGCAGAAATCTTTGAATTATTAATCTCTCTTCCTCACCCTTGCCTGGAAACTCAATAGAAACGATTTCTTCTGTTAAGAAGCCATACCTGATAATTTCAATGCTGCGTTTCAAGAGACAGGAAAAAACAGAAGGAAGCATCCAAACCACACACACCAAACTCCCCAGCTACTTGGTTGGTCCAGTGACAACAGAAGTGTCAAGTAGGGGTTGAACAGAGCCAGCTCAATCCAGCAAGATTTTGTTTGTGTCAGGTTGACATATACAACCTCTAGAACATTATTATTATTGCATGTCCATAAACTTACTGGGAAAATCCCATAGTCAGAAATAAAGAACTAAGAATGAAAGCCATAGGAAAAATTCTTCAAAAGAGGAATTTGTTTATGAAGGAGCACAACACAGTCCTTTTAAAACATAGATAATTTCCCATTAAGCAAAAAAGATCTTAGTGCTGTGAGGCTCGCTTGCATGTTTTACTGTTATTTTACATTGCTGAGGGGCTCTTCTGTGCCATCCCTGAGCTGTTTAACCTCAAGACCTGACCCAAGAGTGTCAGGGAGCAGCGAGAATGGGGCTGATCCACGAGGGAGGAGAAGCTGGGGTCCTCCTTGGTGCCTTTTACTGATGGGTGCTGTCTCGCAGGGTCTGAACACGTCAGGCTGGTATCAGGGTCCCCAGGCACGGCAAGTGATGAACCACAGTCAGGGTCCGATCTTTCACAAGTCTGAAGGTTTGAGACCCAGTAACCAAAGAGTAAAACATTTTCATCCCTTTCATTAAAGGCTTTGGAACCCGTTCATGTTTCTATACACTAATGTTCATTAACGAATACATACTGGAAGCCTGGCTTTCCCAGTGTAACCTTAAAGATGTTCATTTCTGGGCTGTATGTATCCAAACATTCCCCAACATTTACCACTGCAAATTTCATGCTAACAATCAATTTAGAGGTGTTGGCTATTCCTTGCCCAGCCCAATTACCCAAGGGAACTGAGGGAGAAAACAGAATCCACTAGGATTTATTCAACACAAAATGATCCTGAAAAATAGGTCACATTTTTTCCCTTGCCAGAGCTGCACTAGGTACTCAAAACATTACATTTATGACCTGCTTGAACTCCCCAGTTTCCATGCACAATGAGGTCAAATTCTGTCTCAAAACCAGCTTACTTTTATGATAAAGTAACTAGAGGAATACTGCTTGTCTAAACTTCTCCTCTGGCTCTCTTTCCACGCAAACATGACTGAGAAAATCCTTCCCTCATTTGGCTCCGTTTATACCTATGAAAGTTGTATTATTCTCTTGGAGGAACAGTATGGCTGGATCAAACATTCCCAACATGTTAATGAAGGTACCAAACACTGCAGGACGATCTCACTTCCACTCAGATAAACACATGAAAATCAGACATCTCCCACTCCACTGAGCATGACCAGGTAATAGGACAAACATAATATAGAAATGCCCAGTGAAGATAAAACTCAATTTCCTGGTCTTCTTTCTGACCACCAAGCGTGGGCTGAAAAACAGAATCCTTAGGCTGCCCATTACTCCCTGAACTTCAGGTCCAACACCTGAGTCACCCTGGATGCGAGGACCAATGCAACATTTAACTGCCTTATTTTTGTAGTTGTAACAGCAGAATGTTTTGAATTTGACTTTTTTTTTTATTTTGAACTCCATTTCAACACGACCTTTTCACATCATGTAAGCAGGTCCAACAGCCCTTAGTGCTGTGCACAGCACCCCAGTGTGTAACAGCACATCTCCCAGGGATGTACAAAGGGAGGCAGCCCTGCCCTGCCCCTGAGGCTTAGTAAGGAATCACCCCGTTATCCAGAAGCTACTGTACTTTCCTACCTTTGAACTCAACTTGTTTGGCAATTTTTCTTATACCGATTATATCCTCAGAGATCTTGGAAACCCCCAGATTTGTGGTTTAACCTCAGCCAGCAACTCAGCACCACGCAGCCGCTTGCTCACTCCCCCCTCACCCGGTGGGATGGGGGAGAGAATTGAAAAAAGTAAAGCTTATGGACTGAGGTAAAGACAGTTTAATAGGACAGAAAGGAAGAAAATAACAACAACAACAACAATAATAATAATAATAGAATTGGATGCCCAGTTAGTTCCTGAGCAGCAATCTACCCCCCGCCTCAGGCCAACTCTCCCCCCCAGTTTATATACTGGGCATGACGTCACATGGTATGGAATACCCCTTTGGGCAGTTTGGGTCAGCTGCCCTGGCTGTGTCCCCTCCCAACTTCTTGTGCCCCTCCAGCCTTCTTGCTGGCTGGGCATCAGAAGCTGAAAACCCTTGACTTTAGACTAAACATTACATAGCAACAGCTGAAAACATCAGTGTGTTATCAACATTCTTCTCATACTGAACCCAAAACATAGCACTATACCAGCTACTAGGAAGACAATTAACTCTATCCCAGCTGAAACCAGGACACCCAGCTCACACATTTTGTCAGACTACACAGTTACCCGTTCTTGCAGCAGCTGAGTTAGCAGGGAAAGGGTGGGGGATCTCTCCTGACTGAGGCAAATCACGTGGGGAGCTCACTCCCCAAAAGAGAAGAGATCCATTTCTTAATCTTACTTTATTCATCTTTGTGCACCCAGCATCCAAAATCTGTTTTGTTATAGCCATAATGTCACGCAGAGTCTTAACTCCTGGAAGAACAGAAGCATCTGTAACGATGCTATTATTTATTTTGCACCAAGTGATTCTGTTGTCCAGGGATTTGCTCAGCTTTATTACTTTATTTCATTCTCTAGGAAAATGCTCATCTTCTCTCTGTGTGGATGAGCACTGATGAAAACAAGTGTTCAGTATTCCACTCAGCTTCTGTTACAGTGGCTACTAACTCATTTTGTGTGCATGCTGGTACAGTTAGACCAAAATATAAGTATGTAGAAACAGAGTTAGAAAAAGGAAACAAGAGCCACCTATAACTGATTTTCTAGCATCTGTTCTGCTTTGCATGCTGACTGTTCAGGTCTGTTGTCAAATTAATTGACAGTTTAATCACTTCGCTCAAAATTTTAAAGAAATTCCGCATTTGTATCATGATGTAGCACTATAAACTAAATACCAACCAACCAAAAATGAAATTCAATATCCATTGCTTACACTCCAGAGAAAAAAGAGGACATACCTTGTCACCCTGTGCTGTATAGGAGTAAGAAGGACCAGACCTGGCTCCCAGAGGTTCTTGCTGAGCACTCAGTCACCAGCTTTCAGCCAGACCTGAACGTGAACACAGCCTTACTAGGCAAAGAGCAACAACAACCAGCAACACCCAGATACTCAGTCAGCAAGACTGCTGCCTCTGGGCACCTCCGTAAAGCCCTGTGCTGAGCTCTCCTCTTTAGCTTTTGGGTGACTATCCCTCTCGCTGAGCTGTATGTTGTACTCTGCTCTTCGCTCGTGCTCGGTAGTGATCCTGCAACGATTCACCTCCTGCAGCTGCGGGATGCAGGAAGTTCTTGGTCGTGCTACTCCCCACCTCTGGGATTTGGGAATGGAAGAAGAAAATCCTCTGTGAAGGTGCCATATGAGCTGTGACAGAACCATCAGTGCTCAGTTATGCCAAGTGGGGGGGGGGGGAATTACTGCTTCTGCTCTCCCCCTGTTCTTTTATAAACTGAGCTAGTCTCACTCACCCTGCAGGTTTTAACCCTGACTGGGCACAGCAAACAGGGTCCCCTGTTTCAAACGTGCATAGCAGTGTGCCAAATTCTAAAACTTAGCAGTCCTAGCACAAACATTTCTACAAACTGGGACTGGCCCACCCAGCCAAACCCACCTGTACACTAGCAGACACCCCCCTCCCTACACTAGCAGGGACTTCTGCCCACCTCGAAGGCTTAGTAAGTAACCGCTCATTTCCCGTAAGAGGTACTAATAAGGTTTCAGTCACAGCCATTACATCAAACTCTTACTTCTCAAAGTAAACAATGAAAACACCTACAGTAGTCAATTTGATGGAATTTTAAGTAGTTTCTAGTAATTCCCACACACTGACTATCATGGACTTACCAACTTAAAAAAATGACAAGATGAATACTAATTATTACATCCCCAGTAAAAAGGCACTATAAAATAGGTTTTGTCACCCTGGTACAATGTACTGGAGTCAAATGAAATCAAGAAATAAAATATTTCCATATTTTCATCTTTATATTCATAAAAATTGATTTTGGTCTTACACTTTGGGGATATAATTGTGGTCTTATTAAGAATATTTGTCAAGAAATATTTCCCTGTACATATATTCTAAGAAAATGCTATTTAACTTGTCTTTTATTCTTCACTATTGTGAAGATCCGAAGTCCTTTAACAAGTTTGGGGGAGTAGGGATCTATCACTGCTCCAATGCAGAAGCATTTGTGATGGGACCTCCAAGAGCCAAGAACTGAATGCTCACCATGCTGGAAAGAACAACTTACCTGTGTCATCAGATGTTAATTTCCATTTTCTGCCATTTGTAGAATGGGCATGGTGCTTGCTAATTTAGATAAAAAGCCTGAGATTTACAAAACCCAAATTCTTTGACAATATTTTTGTTACCTCACACAGATACAGTGATGGTAAGTTCACTGCTTATATCAACTTTAAAAGTTAAAAAGACACCATAGGTGGTATTAAGTTTATTATTAAAAAAAGGTAACTATTAGGAGCTGGTTACAGCAATTTACTGACATGTGGCAATTGCAGCTCCTTCAGAAAAATAAAGGAAGCTGTCCTCAAGGAAGAGTAACGATGCAGTATCCTGTTGACTCCAAACTAATATACAAAGGCATATAGATTCAAATCAAAGGGGAAAGGATGGAGAACCTGGCACCACTGTAAGCTTTCTGGACAAAAGTTTGCCTTTTTGTTATAACTATATACTTTTAAAATATACCAGAAGTGTATAAAGAAGATGACATTTTATGAGGGGCAAGGACAGGTCTTCTGCAAACCAAGGTTGTTTTCACGTCTATGTTTCATTAGTTAATATTCTCGACTAGGGACAAAGATATCAAGAAAAGAAAAGAATATAAACACTAATGCACCACATGTCTTTAAGCTTTACTCACGTGTTGAAGCGTTCATCAAAGGGGAACCAGTTTATGTCATCATTTCTTCAGTTCCTTCTAGTACTGACAACTTGCTCTCAGCCCTCCCTCTCTGCTCATTCAGTTTTAATTAAATAATCCAGAGGAAAAACGGAAATACGTATCAGCAGCCCAAAGTATCAAGACGCTTGCTAAACAGGAACAAAACATATGTGTAAAAGATCCTTTAATCCTTCTCAAAGGCTTATAAACTTTGGATTTTCCTGCTTAAGACGGTGCATGCAAGCTCTCTGCAACTAAAGTTTTCTATCAATTTTGCATTTAAAGAGCAGTAATAGGTACTTATTCTCAGAGGCCCCAAATCTGGACGCAATCATTGTACTGCCATGTGGAAGTCAGCAGTGAAATGCAACTGCGCTTTGAGCTGAGGAGCGGGAAATAAACTAGGGGTTTGGGTTAGGATATCTAACCTGTTCTCAAAGCTAATGAGTACCCTGCCTTTAATTTCTGAAGTGAAAAACAACTGACAGTCTCTTCATCTTCAGAAAGTCAGTCGCCAAAGGTTCTGTCAAGGGACTGCTATTAAGATTTGGTTAGCTTAAAAAAACAGCTTCTGCCTCAAATACGGCTCCATGATTTCAGACTTCACTGTCTTGTCCTACCCACATGCGGCAGTTCGTATCAAACGGTTTGCAATGTTTTTGAATTTAGGGATGATTAGCAACAGTCCCTATTCCCAGTTACGATCACGTACTTCTGTAATATGTTTTCTTTTAACAGAAGCTGCTACTTCCTAACGCACAAGTATGGTCTTGGGAAGAGAAGTGTCCTCGGTGTGGGACAACTTCTCATCTTTCACCACATACAGTTGGCAACGCTCTCTCCTGTCAGCACAGGCAGCTCTTGCCATCCAGTACGGAAACTCTTCAAGGCCTGAGAATAATGAATCTTTTTTTTTTTTTTCCCCACACTATGTTTTAGTGCAAAGTGCAAACTTTACAGTTTGCTCTGATCCTTGGAAAAGCAGACTGTGCCATTTACAAAACCAATTAAGCGCTGTGTTTGCACAGAGCAAAGAATGAGTGCTGTTTGAGAAGGGCTGCTCTCTCTTGGCAACGACAGCGCGTGTCAGACACCAGCCAGAAAAAGAGATCTTCATTCCCTGCTCTTAGCGATGAGAAATGGCGGGGAGCCCAGGAGACAAAAGGTAGATGTGAAGCCAGGACAAGACAGCAGGCAGAGGAGGGCAGTGGGGTGGCAGAGCCCAGGGGAGGAAGGCTGGCTGGCTCGAGGCACTGGGTTTTCTTCCAGTTGCTTTTTTCTCTGCAGGCAGGTAGATCTGGGCTCCCTTCCATGGTCCCCCTGCTTTGCAAGAAAATTCTCACTGGTCTTCCTGGTCTGCAAGAGTAGGTTGTTGTGGGATGCAGACCAGGGTGCGGGCTGGTTGGAGCTACACGGCATATTTGGCACTGACTTCTGCTCCGGCCAAGTTTCTGCAAACCCACTATACCATGGGAGCTGCCTGCATGTAGTCTTTGATTCTGCAGTACAAACAAAGCTCCCTTTATTTGTGCAGAGAAGGCAAATGAGCTCATATGAGCCACTGGCTGAGAATGATCATATGGTCCAATGCCTGTGGCAGCTCCCATCTCACACATCTGCTCCTCCGCACCCTGGGTAGGGACCGCAGGGGTCAGGCTTTCCAGCGAGAGACGCACCACAGCTGCGATAACGTGCACTGAATTCAGGTTTGAAGTCAGAGGGAATGAGCGCTAGGTCTTGATTGAGGGAGAGGAGAAATAGGAGAGGTGATCTCCAAACTGATGTGGTTCTCAGATGCATGCATTTAGCTCAACTCATACATTCAGGGTCAAAGACAACAGATGATGCCAAGTTTGGATTCTGAAATCCCAACACTTGCAATGTTTGCAGCTACTCAGACTCAATTTTAATTTGAATTCCTCTACATTTTATGTCATTTCTTGAAAACAACAGCTTTGGTAATGTTGGGGAGTCGATTTTATTTTAGCTGTTCTTTTCAGCCTACCAGGAAGGTTATGTTAAATTAAAATATAGTGACCTAAATTAGGATTGAGCTTTAGCTAACAAGCTCAAAGCATTTCTCACCAATATGCTGAAGAAGCAGTTAATTCTATCATTTGCATCTAAGGGCAGAGCTAAAATCTCATCCATATTCGGTAGAGTTCCAAGATGCAAGTTCTTGTTTCTGATAGTGTGCCATGTAAATGTGGACGCATACTCACCAAAAAGGGGATGAATTCAGGAGATGATGCTGTCAGAACAAAGAAGGCTAAACAGACGAAGCTAAAACAAATGCAGTCTTATTTCTAAAAATAAATTATGGTATTATTGCCACTTTCAAATAAGGAAGAGAAAGCTCTACAGTATAGTAAAAGGTATTTTGATCTCTTGGTGTTCTAGTCATGTTCAATAGCAAAGAATTGGGATAAAATAGTACCTACCTTTTCATTTTTCTGTCATGAAATCCAGATGTGCTCTACAAATATTAACAAAACAACCTTCAAACCACCTGAGAGACACAGGAATACCATTACAGGGAGAATTTTTACAGAAATAATTTTAACTGGGTGCCTGACCACAAAAACGTTAGGATAGCTTTACAGCTAACACAAATATCCCATATGTCACAATTTATACAGCAGGAATATACCCTCTGCATTTCTTAATTCACTGTACCCAAGTGCTTTCAGAAGAGCTTCCTTCTGTCTTCTGTGACTGGAAAAGGCACTATATAGTACAGAACATTATCTTGGACAATTGTTTCAAGGTTATTAAACAAACATTTCTCATGATTGGATTTGTGATTTGGGGTGCTAGAATATGACGTTTGATGTATGTTTTCCTACAGGTCAATGAGCTGTAATCTGTAATACATGATACAAAACTAAACATGTCCCACTTCTCTCTGAAAAATCAGTGAAAAAATAATTCCTTGCCTGTTTTGAACTTTGGCATTACTATGTAGTAGCATGCACACATCTCTAGGTGAACTTAAGCGAGCTGGAGGTTGCGGGGAAAATTGTGTTTGGCCAAAACCTGGAGCTATGGAACACTGTCCTGGGTTCATAACATGCAACACAGCACAGTGGTAGCATCTTGAGTGTGGATTTCTGAAGCATTGCATAGGATTAGCTTTTTTGAGAATTAACTTTTGTGAATTAGCACTCAGACTGTGATTTTTATGGCTTTGCCAGCAGATGAATTAGCTAGTGAAGGTAAGAATAGCCATCCTGGTTGAGATCAAAGGACTGCTTAACAGGGATCTAAGTTGAAAACTCAACCTTAGGGTGACAGGCGTGGCCGTGCTGTCTGACTCATGGCATTGTAGCGGCAAAGGAGAAATCCTACTGTACAGTGTACTGAGTGCCTCAGGCTGTAGTCTTTCCTCTGACTCCCAACCCTGCTGCTGAGGTTCTGGCTGCACTTGTCCCCCTCATTTTTTTGACACCTGCCCCTTTCTCACACCCATCAAGTCCCAAGAAATCCTCATCCATGCTCTCCTTGTCCCAACCGAGCTGACCACCCAGGGCAGTGGAAAAAAGCAGCATGACAAGGGGAGACCTCAGCAACTGCGGATCCTGTTTCTGTTCCCTTGTCATGTCGTGTCTCCAAGTAGAGCACCCTGGGAGCATCCACTCGTTCTGCAGACAATTTCGTGGAGCAATGGGCACTGTTGGAGATCGTGGCCAAGCACCTCCTCTGGCTATTTTGCATTTTTGAATCTTTAATCCTTCACGCCATCCTTTTTCCACTTATCTCCTGTGGGATCACTTCTGCTTTTTAGTGAGCTTGCCATGTCTACTTTTCCCTTTCGGTGTTTCTCGACCCTCATTTGGTATTCTGGGGGGACTGGCTCCTGTGCTTAAGGGAAAACCAATAGCCCACAGCAGACACTGGGGGAATACAAGAGTGGGGCCATCATGTAATGACAAGTCTTCTAAACGCTCTCCCAGCCTCCAGCATTTTGTGGCTCAGAGACTCACTGAGCAGGAAGACGTGTCTTTTTATTTAACAGAATTTGACAGATTTGTTTTCCATTGGCTTGTCCAAGGAGATGCTTTATCAGCATTAGTCGAACTTTGGCCACACACAAAGTAAATAAAGTTCTTGCATACATGCGGCATAAACCCTGAGTGCATAGCATCTAGTTCTCTTTGGCGGTAACTCCATAGCTGCTCTCAGATCCTTCAGGAAGATTTTAAACTGTGCTTTAGAAAAATCACCACTATTAAAGAAATATTTTTCTTACTTCTGACATTTTTCACTGTAGTTTAGAAGATGAATATGCACAGGCTTGTTTCAGAGTCAGAAGCTTAAGTCAGATAACAGTAATCGTTAAATCTCCGGCTGGTGAGGTGATATATTTAGATTGCCTGGAAATGTTTTTACATTTGGCAGTTTGTCCCTGACCAGATTCATTCCCAGAACAACGGCAGATATTCATTGTTCCAACATATCAGAGCAGTACAACAAAGACCTTGCCGAGATTAAAGGTTATTCCCTACTGTAAATTCTACTGAAAGGTGAGAGTTAGTTAAGTGTTAGTTACACACCACAGTTTATGCAGTCATGCCCCATTGATCAACTGCCCTGCAGCACTGAAGTAACCTGACATTCACTTTTTGCAGCAGTATTCCAATGAATGCAAATTTCAAAACATATAGCTCTCTTTTCAAATTATAATTGCACTTTATGGGTTTTCACTGATGAGTCTGAGGTAGCATAAAATGTCATTTTATGTTGCAGTATTTCCAGTTGGTCAGTAGCAACAACTAATATTCTAACTGAAATATTTAAGTAATGAGGAAGATCTTCAAGTGACTACACTTTAAAAAAAGTGTAGACACATAACAATCCTCTTTTCAGAACTGGGTGCCCAGAAAAGCTCTTGCACAGTTTGGTCAGCATGTTTGCAAATGCTCAGAAAGCTCAATTCACAGGGAACTGAAGCATCTGAAATACCACCTGATCGGGGTGGTGGGATCTTGCAATATCTGACAATCTGTCCTCAATGCTTTTTTTTCTAGTATTATATTTGTAATACAAGATTAAATATATCTGCTTTATCAGTCAATTACCTCTTTATGGTGCCTTGCATCCCCCCTTGGCTCAGGAACATCACAGGATCCCCACGTGCTCAAGCATTAATGAATTTTTTTTCTCACAGTGAGAAAGTGAGATAACGTAGGAATTATCATCCCTAGCTGATGCGCTTTTTTAGAAAATACTGATTCTGGAGGAACATACATATCTAATGTGTCTGTAATCATTGCTATAGATAAAGACAGACTCCCTTGACCTGTGTATTGGCCTCTGAGAGTCTTTTATCTCCTTTCTATCAGCTTTTTCTTCATTTTCCCCTTCTGCTTATAATATTACTGTGAATTAATGAAGGACAATGCAGAAAGCTTTGCATGCTACTATGTTGTTTTCCTGAATACAGTCTCTAGAAGTTTTCGGCAAGAAACCTATAAATATCCTGATTTGTTTTGGCTAGCATGCAGATTTTTTTCTAACATGTTAAAAATATCAGGATAAACTTCCTTGATGCTTTTGCTAAAAAGAATTCCAGGAGAGATTCAGGAAACTCGATCAGTGAGGCGGCTGTTGCCGCAGAGCTACGTTTGTAGAACCAGTAGGAGAATTAATGCACATATAGATAAATGACACTTCAGAGGATCAACACGTTTTTTTGTAAAGGAAGTCATGTCTCATAAATCTCTTGGAGCTTTTCAAGGTGCAGTCAAGTGCATGGCTGATTTAGTCTTCCTGGATTTCCAGAAAGCTCTTAAGGAAATGAGGCAGCCTTTGCATAAAAGGGAAGATGACTCCATAGATTATTAAATAGTTAATATATCTGTACCTGACTATACCAGTATGTCACTGAATACTTCCATGGCACAGCCTCATCATTAACATGGTGTGCAGTTCTGCTCTGTCAACTCAGAAAGGATAAAACAAATCTAGAAGAGGTCTAGTGAAAGCCAGCAAGGTATGAAAGAGCTTCCCTACTAAGACCAGGAGTCTTCAGTTTGGAAAAGAGGTAACTGGAGAGAGAGAGATGACTGAGTGCTACAAAATCATGAGCGGCCTGGAGATGATGAGGGGGAATGGCTGTTTGACAGTTCTTCCAAGGGAAAAAGAGTTGGTCATCGTGCCAACTTAGAAGTGGGGAGGTTCCAAATAAAAGGAAAAGGCCGTAGTTCCTCACCCAATCTAAAGTTAAACTGTTGCAAGAAATCCCTTGCCAAGGGGTTGTGTGGATACTGGTAGTGTACGTGCATTCAAAAAGCAACCAAACATTTGTGGAAGAGTAGCCATCCAGGGTTATCTCATACAAAGCCTCTGACATCTGTCTCTGGAAGCTAGCAAACTGCAAATTGCTAAAGGATGGGAAAATATTCTGGGGATGTATCACAACACGAGTGCGCTGCCACACTCTTTCCTCGGTATTAGCTGCTAGGCTGGTTGTACCTTTGGTATAACCCTGCAGAACTGTTCCACCATTTTCTGTCCTGGCAACCATGAGGATGGCCCCTTAAAAATGTTTCTCTAAGGATATCACAAAGTTCTCCCTCTTAATCCTTTTTTTCTGTTTTACATCACAATGCAGAGCAGAATACGAATCAAACAGCAAACTGCTATTTTGTTTTTTTGGTATGAAATAGCTAATTTCAAAATTGTTAACTTCCACTTTCCTCAGTATATCTGAAATGCTAAAAGCTCTGTTGTTCTGCAAATGCCGGGTCACTCATTCACCACACATTGGCTTTCTCCACTGTGCAATTCTGCACTGTTTGTATATGCAGCACACAAACTATGCACAGCAGGCATCGTGTTGAGCTCCTTTCTAATATGTTTGGATGAGCTGCTTCTAATTAGCTATCCTTGCCTACGGAGGAAGAAAATGTAGTAAATTTGGTCATGCAGGCTGTCTACCTAATAGCCCAATTAAATTATTGTTCTGTGGGGTCTAGCTGGAAGTTCCTGCTACGTGTGAAATAGAAATGGCCTATGTAGGCTTTTTTAAGGACAGTCCATCATGGCTTCTGCAAAGAAGAGTAACAATAGTTCAGTCATTAATGTGCAGACTGCTGTGTATTTTGCATCTACGGTAATCTTTATTTGTTGCATAAAGTATTTGGTTTCACTTATTAATGTCAGAGCTGCAGCTGGATGTATTGAACAGTAGTCTCAAGACTGCCCCAAAAGGTGAAGCTCTGAGCATTTCAAGTATCAACACCTCATCTAAAAGATTCAGCCACTATACCCTGGGTCACTCTGTGAGGTCAACAGTGAACACAGTTCATGAAGACTGATTAAGTTGCCCAGCACGACGTATTTTCATCTACATGGACTTTATTGTCCTTATTAAGTTTCTTGCAACACAATTCACATAACACACCAGGCTGTTTCTCCAGAGACCTGACTGGCAACCCCCTGCTCATGAGTAAGCTAACTCAGCATTATGAATGTTAGAAAAGGGACCTAGTAGTCTCATTTAAATAAGATGATAGCCAGTTTAAAGCTCCTCAATCTATAATTTAGATAAACACAGATAAACAGAGAACATATGTCTGATCTTCAGCTGACGCTAGCCTCAATGCCACACGTTAAATACGGGCAACTTGTGATCTGCCCTAGTGCTAGACGTGCAGTGACCTGGCTGCAGCTCGAGTTGATGTCGCACCCACTCGGACCCATGCTAAGCTCCACTGGTGCCACAGAGAGCTGCAGTTTGTAGCCTTGGGGGTTTGCACCGATGCAGTTGTGCCAGATGGTGGCTATGTATAGCATGGAGAAAGCTGACGTGGCATCTGGCTTGAGCTACTAAAACCCTAAATATGCTTCACTTTAAAATAAACATCTGATATGAATAACATCTAACTTGAGGGTCTTATCCAAACGCAGTATCAAATGATGGCCTAATCCTATGGCTATTCTCGATTACCAAAAATTCAGGGTACATCCTTAGAAAGTCTAGGATTCCTTTTGTAACCCCTGAGACAAGATAGCTCCAAGCAAAGGAGCTTTAAAATAGCAACTCTCAAATTGCCAAAAGCATAGTACTGCTAGCTAGCTTTACTTGAGTCTATAAAAGCAGTGATGACCTAGTTTGTGGTTTGGCGTAATTTTAGAGAACACGGCAGACAATAGGGGAAACTCTGCCAACACTAATATCACATTTCTAAGAACTGTCCAAGCAATATTAGTTCAAATTAATTATATGGGATAAATGAAAGTTTACCTAATAAGTACCATTTTCATGAAAGCAGCAGTGAATTAAAAATGGACTGCTAGAAGCTCTGTTGAATTTTCAAAAGTTCATCCTGCTAAATTCTCCCCCTCCATTCAACTGAAGTTGATGAGATCTCCCCAGAGTAAAACAAAATAGATGTGACTTGGTGGAGAAGGAACAAGTCTCATTCATGCGTGCAAAACTCTCACTTCAGACTAAATGTGTGCAGGAATTCCTATTTTCTTCAGTCAGGCTATCCTGGATGTTATTCCAAAGTGCCTACCTGAAGAAATTTATTTGTTAAAAAAGACTTGCTGATATGTTGTCCTGTGTGTGGACCTTTGTGCACACTCCTTCTCCTCACCTGGACTCGAATGCCAGGCTTTGGGCAGCACTGCATGCTGAAAGGCTTAGCTTTATTTGCTTTTTGCTTTTAAACTGTTTGTGGAAAAGTATCTTGGTGTGGCATATTCTACTTCAGAGGCTTAGTCATTGCACTCTTTGATACAGTGGCTGAAGGTTTTAAGATTACCCCTTAATAGACAAAATTGAAGAACTACCTTTGTGCTCATGAACCCAAAGCAAATTTTTGTGCTACTAAATGAGGAAATGACAAGATTAACACAATTCACACAAAAAAAAAAAAAAAAGCCCCAATACAAACGCTATTCAAAAGTAGGGATTTTAGTTCATGTTTGCTCTGAGAGGTATGAAGTCAGAGTTCATGCAGTATGAACTCTGTTCCTGTTGGTTATGAATTCTCTTGTACAAACAGCTATTTAAGATACACAAGGCAGTGGAATATTCTGATGAAAATGTGAAACTTTGAGGAACTGAATTGCTTTGTGAAGACTCTTTCTTTGCAGGGGTTTAGTGTAATGCACGGACTTTTCATTGTAAATCTGAGAAGACAAATTTTGTTTCCTTGTCTGCAGCTAATGGCTTCCTGCCAGCGCTCACGGTATTTCTAACATATTTAAAATACCAATTAGCTGAAGTAATGGTGACCCTCTGCCCTTCTAAAATTTTTTGCTTTGCACACAGGGAGTGAAGTTAAACAGCAGATGGTGAAACCAGGAAAATGAATGCTGCTACTTACCTGACTATAATGTTGTCTAACTCTACTCACAGCGCTTTCTGCTGAATTTTGTGGGGTTTGTTGTTTTTTTTTTAATTCCACGGAATTCATCTGGAATCTGTATTTTTGCTTAAAGGAGAAACCTAGAGAGCTGTAAATCAACATAGTCTATGTTTTCTTAAAACATAAACAGTATACAGTGTGCTCCAGTTCCCACTGGAAGTCTCTTAAACTAACAAGCCGTTTGAGTCAATCATTGTAATAGCTTAAGGGAAGAGCATGGCCTGCACAGTCCTTCCGTTTTCCTGCAGAGTCATTCGTCTTTTGCAAATGAGTTTTAGGCTCCCAGGACACTTCTAGACAAGTAAACCTGTTTTCTAGGAAAACGCATATTTGGTACTAAATTCTCCTTTCATTTGATGGCCTTCAAAATTATGTAGCTACTTGCTGTCAAGTTTACATTATTTTTGTGTTTACCTAATGGATCTACCCCAAGTAAATCAACATGTGATTAAGGATGTAGATATGCATTTCTTTATATGCAAAATGGCTTTAGCTACATTGCCCTGAGATCACTTCACGCTAACCTGGCTGAGCATTCCTGTGTTTCTATCTCTGCATCTGGAAACAAATTGGCATGAGAATAAGAGGAGGTAATTACTCCTGTAATAACAGGAGTAAGATGAGCTCAGTCCTAATGACCTTGCTAAATGGACTCGGTGCACTGTGGGTCTCAAACCCTGACAGATCACTTAACTGAAGAACCTGCAGGCAACTGAGCAGTGTCACTGAAAGCTCAAATGCCGGTCCGCAATCCTTCACGCGCAGACTGTACTGAAGACCACCCTGCGTACATCTCAGTCAGAACCGTGTGCTATTTTTCCTTGCTGGTGAACAAGATGATAGTGACTGTTTCAGCTTTCTGTATTAGGGACAGAACTAAATTTGCCATGCAGGAAAGACTGGGGAGAGGCAAAGGGGCATGAACAATTTAAAGAGGGGTACTTAAGCTTTTGGGGAATGCTATCTCCAGATGAGGTGAACTGTCATCCTTCCCCTTACCGTGCTTGTCCAGGAGATCTCTTTATCAACTGTACCTACTTATGGACTGGGTCTATCAAAACCCACTGTATAAGGCGGCACAGAAAAGCCGTATCAAAAACTAGATGGAGTGTCATGACTTCCAGTAATGTTCACAAGGTCTTTCCTTCTTTTTCAAAACACTTGCTATTATTCTTTCAAAAACCTAAGCTTAGTTCTAGTTTTTCTTACCAGTAAATATCTTAAGCCTTTTTGCCCTGGAGATAATATTTTAGTTTTAATGTCACATTTCAACATGAGTAATAAGTAAATTCTTTAAAACAAGCTAAGCAATAAAGGACAGGAGTTCTGCAGCATTCATTCCCTCCTTGTTCCCTCTTGGGGTACCTGAAGTCTTACATATTGACAAGGTCAGTGACTATTTTTTGATGATTTCAGGTGAAATTGATTTTCTGTTGAGCTTTTCTTACCTCAGTCTCATTCCAGTGCTATGAGCCTGAAGAAAACATAACAAAACCAGGGTCAGGAACAACATCAGAAAATGACCAGTATGAATCCTGACACTAAACAAAATATATCCAATTACTCTTATCGCAATTTTGTTTGCAAATCCTGTTACCCTGGAGTTCATTTATATGTGACAAAGACAGTGATTAAGTCCTGTAGACTTCAATTCACTAAACAGACTGAATTTACTCTTCTCATGCCTAGCCATGGCTTTCAGACTTCAAATCACGCATGTAGGTCTCACTTTCCAAGTCAGAATTCCATTTTCAAAAGTATTCAAACAGGTCTGGCAACAGCACACTCCAAAGTAATAAAATCTTACTTGTTAGGGTTTTGTTCTCTCAGTTGTAGTATCTCACTACTTAGTATTCACTGTTAATACACCGTGACTCTACTGATATTGAGGAAGACCTACATGCCACGGTAAGTTCATTTAAGAGTAAGCCTCTTTTAGTACTGTCAAATGCAAAAATTAAACATATTTTTCACTTGCTGGTGCATTCAGATTTTTTTTTTCACTTTTCTTGCTTTGATCATTAAAAAGTCTTGTGTTTAAGTATGGCATAACTCAAAAAGAAGAACTAAGAGAAAACAAATTGTTATCCCAGCTGCAGAGATTTTATCACTGTCCTGTGATGTTCCTGGGTTAAGGAAAAGTAGGTAAGATTAACACCACCCAATCGTTATATCACATACCGCCATTATGACTCAATAATGTTTTAGACTGTATGAGAGTATTAAAACTTACTACACACTGTAGATGGCTTTGTGCTAAGCGCATTACATCAAAAGTTTTGTTACTCTCCTTGCAAATATACGTCTTCCTGAAATAAAATTTCTTTGTAAGCCTCATTTTGGAGATGAAACCATTGATCCTCCACTATTCCTCAATACTTAAGTGCTTAACTCTTCCTTGTTAGCCATCTAAACCATTACTTAGTCTCCCATTTTGTACTCAAGTTATTGAAAAAGTTCTTGTCCTACTACCTTGAGATCATAGCTTTTCCATCTTCCATTGCTGTTTCCAGACATTCATCCGCATTACCCTCAACACGAACTGTCTGACTTGTTCTGTTATCACATTTGCTCACTCGTCCAGCAATTTTGGTTTCCTTTTGCTCTCTCACAACCCTTCATTATTACAGTCTTTCATTATCCATTCCACTTTGTATGCCTGGGAACTAATCTTCTTTACAACCATATCCACTGCTTCTCTAATACGAGCTGATCTGTTGTCATGACTGAAATAGGACTCAAAACTACCAGTCTCACTTCCACTACTGCACATTAAGTCTGATTCAGTGCCAGCTGGCAGTGGACAGGAAAACCCAATTACTTCACTGAGCTTCTCAATGAGTCTAGAAAATGATGATTTGCTCACATATTAAAACTCCTTGTATTCAAGTAAGAATAACAGGGGCCCTCATGTTCTATGATACTTAGTGTTTTATACCCTAGAAGTCCAAAATTATTTCTTAGACTAATTTGGTTACTGCTGACTCTATGACGGAGATTTGTATCGCTGACTTTGATTGAATCTGCTTTGGGCCAAAGCAGGCTGTCACCTTCTGACTTTGGGGGTAGACATCTTCAAAATAATAGCAGTTCTGGCTTAAATTCCTCTTCTTGAAACAAATACCAACACTCCTTTCTCCAAGTTCAAAGTAGCTGGATCCTACTCTTACACTTATGGAATTAACAGGGCTTGTCAGTAGATTATGAGATAATTTTCTTTAATGCTTTTGATACATAAGATGGTAGAAAAATATTCCAAATCATGCATGTGGGAGTGTAGCAGTGACTAAAGGGAAAGGTGAGCAGGTGAGTGGGGAACACATGCCACCCTGCAGACAGTGTGCTCTCAGGGTTTCTTCCACTGCCTCCTGACATCACATTGGCCACAGCACTGGTACCCTCAGGCACTGGTTGGCACCAGCAGAGCTGGGAGAACAGGCTGTGTTTACTCTTGAATGCAACACAGGATCATATGCTGGGAGAAGCTCTGGAGGTCTCTATTCCAACCTCCTGTTACAAGCAGGTTCAGCTGTGAGATCAGACCAAGTTGTACAGGGCTTTATCCAGTCTGGTCTTGAAACTCTCCAAGGATGGAGACAGACTGTACAGCCTCTCTAGGTAACCTGTTCCAGTGCTTTACTGTCCACAGAGTGAAAAAAGGATTTTTTTCCTTATTCCAGTCCTTCTTCCTTTTTCTAGCATGTACCTCTCTTGTTTCAGCTTATGCCCATTGTGTCATGTCCTCCCACACTCTGCTGTGAAGAGCCTGGCTCCGTTTGCTTGATGACCTCCTTGCAGGTATAGGCAGGCTACTGCTAGGTCCCTTCAAAGCCATCTCTTCTCCAGACTGAACAAGCCTCGGTCCCTCAGGTTCCCCCACAAGGCAAGTGCTCCAGGCCCTGAGCAGCTTGGGGTCCTCCACTGAACTTGCTCCAGTTTGTCAATGTCATTCTTGTAATGGGAAGCCCGAACTGGGTGCAGTATTTGAGACGTGGTCTAAGACATGCTGAGTAGAGAAGGCTAAGCCCTCCCCTTGATGTCCTGGCTGTGCCCCTGTGAATACCTCCCAGGGTGCTGCTGGCCGTCCCCGCAGCCAGGGCACACTGCTGGCTCATAAAAAGTATGACCCATTAACCCCTACCCTTATAAGCCTAATGAAGGAGTTTTTAGGTGGACGGTTGTCCATCCATCCAAACAGTAACATCCTAACTTGGATACAAGAATATTGTGTGAGACTGTGTTGAAAGCCTTGCTGAAGTCAAGATAAATGACATGCAGTGCTCTGCCTTCATCCAGAAACTGAGATCCTGATCACAGGAGGCAATCAGGTGGGTCAGGCATAACTTACCCTTGGTAAATCCATGTTTAATTATCTCCCCAGGGACCATCCAAGTGAGACCAATGAGCCTGTAGTTCTTCCAGTTGACCTTTTGGCCTTTCTTTTGAAGATGCGTATGACTTTTGCCTTTCTTTAGCCATCAAGCACCTCTGCTGGATCTCCAGGGGTACAGCCCTAGAGAGGTCTTGAGAGGGAGGCCTTGCCAGGTACCATCCTTGCACTGTCTTCCCCTCAGACACTTTGTTTGGACGAACAAAGTTCACTTGGAACAGAAAACAGCACGTTACT
Source organism: Pandion haliaetus (assembly GCA_013401275.1). Classification (NCBI taxonomy): domain Eukaryota; kingdom Metazoa; phylum Chordata; class Aves; order Accipitriformes; family Pandionidae; genus Pandion; species Pandion haliaetus. Next base: position 140,035 of record VYZV01025754.1, read on the forward strand.
TTGGTTTCCTTTTTAACACAGTGGTAAACTTCCACCAAGCAGCGAGGAAACCGAAATTCTGCTGCTGTCAGCACAGACAGCACAGATTGAATGATGCCCTTTACGTGTGTGCCCACATGTACTTACGGGTAAAATTTTGGAGCCCTGCTTTAAAACCAGGGAAAAGTAAGAGACACGAGGCTGGGTTAGGGAGCTGCTTCTTTACACTGGGTCACAAAATTTCCCATTCTAAACTTCTTCATCAAGCTGAAAAGACTTGAGAAACTTTCTTCAGTGACCTCTACAGAAAAAAAAAGAAAGGCTCTAAATTTTCCCTCTGTTTATTTATATTTGGTCAGAGCATATGGCAGTGTTTTTTCACACTTGAATCATTCAAAAATAGCTCAACAGATTTTACTCAGACGTCCAACGTAATCACTTTTGGTCTGAGGTTGAGTGTGGAAAATTGAGGCCAAAAGGAATTTGAATTATGAGCAATGGGAAAAGGAATAGGGAGGCAGGAGAGCAGCTGGATTTCTAACTACGTAATTCTAACCACCTCACAAAGAGCCTCACAGCTTCAACTGCTTTCCTATTCTAATTCCTGATGAATGAACGCCACATATTTGTGTAGGTAACATGGGAAGGAGTTTTCAAAGTTGCGAGAGGAAGTAGCCTGCAAACATGAAAACATCAGACAGCGTTTTGCTTGTGTGTAACCAACCACTTAGGGGAAGGGAAGGGGAAAATGGAATCTTTTGAGGCGGTTGACTTAACGAGCAGATGTAGAAAGTTTGTATGATTCATGAGCTGGAGCAAACGGTATCATCTAGCTAACTGTATTCACCAAGGTCTGCTGAGAAAGCAGAGCTGAGGATGTTGCATGGTACGGGTTAGCTCAGTGACAGTCCATGGAGTGGTGACACGGCTGATGCCATACTGAAGTGAAAATTTACCCTACAAAATACCAGATTGATTTTTGAGAAGAAATACCTAAGAGGGCAGAAAGCCACCTCGTCTGTGAGTGTTTCAGTGTAGGCTGAAGCATGCTACTTCAAAAACTTCTGGATTCCCTGTGTGAAGAAAGAAGACGGCACGAACACAGGTAAATATGCATAGTGACAGCGAAGCAAACACTAGTGTGTCTCCATAAAAGCTGCTGTCCCCTTTTTCTGTGGTGGTCAGTCTCTCCACGCCTAGCAGGAACTACCTGGTGATTTATAAATTATCTCTGATAACTAAAACCAGCTGCCTTCCCCTTCTGTCTCAGTAAGTCTCAGACTCGCTGTTGCTTAAAAAAGCTTCTTGGCAGCTGTCTGTATGAATTTGAAGGACAGCTTGGAAGGCTGAACTTGAGCATTTTCTGAAACAGGCAGCCTGAGACAGCAGCTCGGCTAAGTGTGGTCTGCTCAGTTTTGTGTTTGGGTCCCAGAGACAGGTCAGGGTGGATTTTCCCATTGAACAAAACAGGATTCTTGCCACTTCCATGGGAGCCTTTGGGAAGTTCATCCTTTCCGCTAAAACCCCTCAGCACTTTTTATGGATAGACACCAGTGAAAATGGTGTTATAAATAAAAGCACCAGAGCCTACTGAGTTAATCCAGTGCGATTGCTGTAAAAATGTGCCATGTGCTAGCATTCAGCTAAATCCAGAGGGCTGCTTTAGCAACAGGGAGGCAAGAACTTCAGTTTACCCAAGTACTGCCTCCAAGGAGAGTGGTGAAAGCAGCACAAACACCCGGGGCATGAAAAAAAGAGGTAATTTCTGTCCAAGCTCAGTGAGGTATGACCTAGCGCAGCAGTTCAGTCTTGAAGGGTGCTCACTCAAAAATATAGATGGTTAATTTAGAATGTGATCCAGGGGAAACAAGTTTCCTTGTAGACTAGATGGTTAAATGTATTTCTGAAACATTGCAGTGAGTTCTAATTGGTGAAATTTTATATAAGCTTTTCTATACAAATACACATTAATGAAATGCATACACACATAAACATAACAAAACACAAAGAATGTCTTCTCTTGCAACAAAATACTGCTTTCAAGCTCAACCAAAATTGAAACATCTATTTCCATTTTGAAATTAGTTTTTTAATTAAAAAAACCCACCAAAAGAGAAGAAGAAGAAGAAAATAAAAATATTCAACTTTTTCCAGAGAAAATATATTTTCCAATGTGTGGACAGGAATCAATGTATATAAATGTCACAACTTGTTTCTACTTCTGTGCACTTTAGGCATTACTAAGAAAACAACATGCTAGATACAGAGAAAAAAAAAAAGCATAATTTGTTATGTTGAGACCAGGATGTTCCTGAAAAAATTGTTTATTCCCTTTTCAGAGTGTCATTTCCAACATCAGTTACACCTGCACCTTCTGAGGATGCATTAGTGATAGGGAAATCAGAGAAAATGGTTGGACCTCCTGGATCTGTTCTGGTCCAAGGGAGCTGAATAATCAAGGGCCTGTCAGTTTGGAATTGCCGTGGCCCATAAGAAGCTTGAATGCAAAAAGAGCCCTGGTCCATATATGCAACATGGTCAGAGCAGCTGTGTGGTCCTCTGCTCTATCATTCTGTAATGCTCGAGGAGATTCTCAGCTTATCAATGATCGTGTTTGTGCAAGCGATTAGTGCTGCATTTTGTACATATTCTGTCTTGTCTAGGCTGTTTCCTACTCTACTTCATTACTCTGAAATTGAATAACCTAATGCTAGTGTATAACTGCAGTTAAGGCCATTGTATTTTCTTGAGAAAACAAATCCACCCTATGCTTGATGAGATCTCCATATGCACAGTTACATTGTTTTGGTCATAGAGGCATCTAAATACACATTTCTTGTACACCGCAAGTAAAACTTCATTCTATCCCAGACTGGGAAGAGAAAATACAGAAAAGGAGCCAAACTCCATTGTTAGACTACCAAAGTTTAGCAGAACACAAATGTTATTATTTATCTTATATGTTGAAGACAGCTAAAGAGCAGCATGACTGAAGGCCTGCCATGTTTTCTGTCACTAGGCTTGTGAAGGGTTTGAAGTCATTATGCCAATCTCCCTGCAAGCAGCATGGCTTACTACTTCTCTGGCCCTTTTGCATTAAGATTTCATGAATGCCAAGATCCTTAGAGCTTGGTTTTTCCACTGGAAGGAATTCAGGGCTCTAAAGTTTCACCACCCTTCTACAAATAGATCATACAGAACCCGCAGTAACTTGTTCAATTTCATTTTTATTTTCATGGTTTCATATTAAATCAAAATGTCTAAAGTTAAGTTTACTACTTGCTTGCTATGCAGGACAGTCCTTGAACATACTTTATATACAAAACTCCAACACTGCTTTTCCAAGAACAAATATTTCCAAAGAAGCATGGAATTTTCCCAGGATTACCAGTGACTCACCAGGTCCACAGCTTTGGCTGATGTAAATTAGCGTAGTAGTAATACATGAGGTTATGCCATCTACATCAGCTGAAGGTGTATCTCACTGCACAGCACTGAGAAATTTGATGAAGACATACTCATTTTATGATCTTACTAATGGATCATACGGTCCACTACTGACGTGCTTGTGTTGCTCTTTCCTTTGTGGGTTTACTTGAAAGCTGTAGCGTCTGTGGGCCACAAACAGAAGACCAAAAGACTGAAGCAGTTCTCTGTTAGGTGTTTTGCAGATGATAACAACCTAGAGCAGAACACTTTTCAAGAAATGTGCATTAAAATCATGAAGGTTTCCAATCTGAAAACAATGACATGTTCTGGACCAAGTCTCTTTCCAGAAATTAAACAGTAAGTTACAAAATAGGCTAGTTCTCAAGCATTTTGGAATGACAACAGTTCAAGATTTTTGTGGTGAAAGCATAACCTTTGAAACTGTTATTTCACAAACAAACGGCAAACTCTGTCCTTCTTCACACAAACACAAGATTTGATTGCATCTGTAAAAACTGCCCCCAAAGCATTTCCTTTGGCTGATGTGGAATGCTGACTATTCATTAAATCAGACACAGAAAGACTTTTTTTTTTTGGCCCTTATGAACTTCTGAAGCTTTGGGGGCTAACAGCTGCTTATCTTGTGAATAGAATTTCCTGTTAGCATCCTTCCAGCCTATTTGTTCACTGGAAGCACAACAAATGTCAACAAAAATAACACACTATGTCCCAATTTTTAAAGACAATTGAGAAATCTCAGAAGTTTTACACTTCCCAAACAGACTCCTGTTCTATTAATGAATGTGCTATTATGGCCTTGCTCAGATCTCGTTTAGTTCTGGTGACTGTTAGCTGGAGTGAAATTATAAGGATGTTGAGGGACTGAATATAAACACCATGTTCTTGTAACATACAATGCACTTCCAATAGCAGTGCTAGCAATCATTTAAGGAAAGATTGCATATTTTTATTTGTAAAAACCCAGCTCTTTTCTTGCTATGACAGTCAGATTCAGAGTAAATCTGTTGTTCTGACTCCCTTCAGGTTAGCAGTAAGTTTGGCTGACAAAATCAACTGTCTCCCAGTCTCTCTACCCTGTAGAAAGCTGCACTGCCTCCAGAGCTACCTCCCTCAGCTAATTCCAGTTATAGTGTCGGTGGATGATCTGTGGACTAACCCGTTCAGGACAACAGAATATTAGAGAGTGTCCAGAGGAGGGTGACCAAGGTGGTGAAAGGCCTCAAGGGCAAGACTTCCGAGGAGCGGCTGAGGTTACTTGGCTTGTTCAGCTTGGAGAAGGCTGAGGGGGTGACCTCATGGCAATCTACAGCTTCCTCAAGGGAAAGACATGAGGGAATGGCATGAAGCTGCATCAGGGGAAGTTCAGACTGGACATTAGGAAAAGGTTCTTCACTGAGAAGGTGGTCGGTCACTGGAACAGGCTTTCCAGGGAAGTGGTCACAACACCAAGCCTGTCAGAGTTCAAGGAGTGTCTGGACGAAGCTCTTAGTCATATGGTTTAGTTTTAGATGGTCCTGCGAGGAACAGGGAATTGGACTCGATGATCCTTATGGCTCCTTCCAACTCAAGATATTCTATGATTCTTGGGAGGAAAGGCAGAAAAGTTCTGTAGCCAATACTCCTGATAGTACAAAATATGCAGTACAGCTTTCACTTGGCCAAGAAATAGAAAATGGGAACCATTGCTTACTTCCTGTCTGTGGAAGATTGAGTGGGCAGGACAATGATTTTCCAGGAGTCCTGCTCCAAGATAAGGTAGGGTAAGCCTCGGCATAGCAAGAGCCCAGGATAGGTAGACAATATTCATCTGTGCACCTTCTGTAGTACTCCCAAAACTGGGAGTTAGAATTAGTTATCAGGTCCTGCTCTAGGAGCATAGGACCACTGTTCATCCCAGCAGGCAGCCTGGGATGTTTGAATTACTTGAGAGCTGGTTTTGGTCCCACTTGCATGAGCTTAAAATAGAAAACAAAAGGTATCAGATTCAAACAGAGGGAAATTTGGAATCAGTAACTGCTATTTTTGTAGGACCTAGAGATAAACATGCTACTCCTTCAAAAGTTCATTCAGATTGCAAATAGTTGAAATGAGTCATTCCCCTCTGTTCAAAACTGGCCCTGATGGGATTCTGCTTGATTTTTGGTTTGGTGAATGGGCAGAAGCACGAAGCTTTCTGATAACACCATTTCTAGCAATGCCTGCTGCATAGAACAGTGCTGACCTACTGTCTCCAAGGGTACTTGTCACCAAAAGTAAATCATCCAGGTGGTCCCCAATTTCCATCAGAGCGGGACACACAAGTGCAGCAAACAGTGCTACTCTGCTTATTCCCAGGGAGGTGACCTGAAAGCTATGCCTGCTTTCTCAAAGAGGGGACCAAACACATGACAAATCATTTATTTTCCTTAAGACGCTACTGGAGAGTGTTCTATATGCTGCAGAAAGCCAAGAGTCTCGGAAGACCACCCACCATCCTGGACTTAGAACTACATTGCCTTGAACTCCTGCAAAAGCATTGGGTGATATTTGTAGCACACAAGTTTGTGGTGCTTTGTGATCCCACCCAAAAGGCAGGAGCCAATTGGGAAGCTGTGAGAATTATGCACTACAGAGCTTCACAGTGTTTGAAGGAAGTGATCCTCCTGCTCGCCTTGCTAGATTAACAATATCAAGAGAAATGGCTTTGTGCAAGAAAACAAGGAGCTCTGTGAGCAATCAAAGTTACTGTAACAAGTGGAAGTTTGTTTTCCAGATCCCTGTAGCTGATGTTCAGTGTCTACCACACACATGTTAAGCTGCATGTGCACACAGCAACTGCAAAGCATGTGTGTAGTAAAATCAGACCATCCAACATCTGTACAGCAAATCTGGTCTCGTTGATCTGAGACATTGACTTGCTACGTACATGTGCCACAACAAACACGTTCTTATTGTGCCCTTAATACCATTTGCCTCCTGACTCCACTCTCTACCTAAAAATGTGTTCAAAGTTTTTCTTAAACCCAAGGCATTCAAGATGCTCCTACGAGCACTTTCTGATGTCCCTGAGATGCAAGTTCACACTGCAACCTTTCCCTAAAGTGGAGCAAAACCGGACTTCCAGTCATTTCTTTAATGAACATGTGCAAGCTTTTCATTGAGATCTCTGTCCCTGTTGGATAAAACTGCCCAATAGGTGCAAAGTTTTGGAGGTGGTGGGGGAAAGAAGTTTAGACTTTGCATTTCTGCTTGCAAACACTGTATTTTCCATACAAACCTTGCTACATATAGAGCATCAACAGTGGCACTGTCAACATTGTCCTGTATCCTGGAGTCCAGAAAGCTCTTTTTCTTGTCACAATATGAATTCTTGGGCTTGTCAGCAAACAGCAAATGCAGAAAACAGGCATTCTCCACAGTTGTCATTCACTCTGAGACAATAAATCCAAAGTAATGTAAAATGCATTTTCTTTGACATTAGTGATTCTTAACTTCTGGGGGGATATCTGCTTATTTGCACCTTTTCCATAAGGATGCTGCATTCCTATTTGTGGTGGTGAGGAAAGCGGACACTGTTCAAGATTATGGCATTATAAATTCAAGAGAGATCCACAAGCCACTCATAGTCTGACTTACAGTTCATTACATGGAACACAAGTATAATTTTCCTTGTTTGTAGCTGAAACACGCTTTAAATTAGCTGCCTTATAAATAAACAAGCATATAACAAAATCCACCTGAGTACTAACCTGAAGGTGGCTCTGGATTCCCATTCACAAGCTCTCCCAGCCAAACCTAATGTGTTTCCCACGTGAAGGGGGATAGTCAGCCTTTCCTAAGGATGTTTTCTCCTTATTGTGTGCATAGCAGTGTCTTGGGTTATGAAGAATTGATTCATTGTGTTCATTAGCATTTCAAAAGCATTTAGCTTGGCTGGAGCTCTATAAAAGATTGCTGTGAATTGTATTGCTGTATGTATATAGGCATTACCGAATACAATAGGAAATAGGATAAATTTATGTTTTTATGAGAGTTTCCTGAGTTAAAGGAATGTGCTTACTACTTTGAAGTTGAGAGCAAGTTCTCTTTCTGCTCTTCCTCAGGCTGAATGGTCATGTGTATAGCGTACCTGCAGTATCACGGTGCAGGTGAAGTAACTCCTGTTCTAACCATTCCTGTATTTTCCATGGCTCATTTCACACCTTTTCTGCGCTTGTGAGCTGTGTCAGAGGGAACAGCTGTGTTGTCCCCTTTCAGATCACAACTTCATCCACCCGTTTGCAGAAGGGTAAGGAGGACAGGTCCTAGATTTCTTTTCCCTCCAAAATATGAACCAACATTTAACACAGCAGGTGTTGCATAACTTGCGTACATGAACAATAAGCTAGCTATAAACAGCCATCAAGGTTGGAGAAGTTGAATGTGGATCCTGTATTCCCTTCTTGCATAACATAAATCCCTGGTGAACAGAGGCTGAAGCCCATGGTCAGAAATGAGTAAAAGCTGTTTAGGAAGGACAAGCAGAGAAGAAGAGGAGGGGGGGCTCGTGAAGAGTCTGACTGTCCTGTGCTCCAGTATAAAGCAGGAGGACATGCTCATTGAGCATGCCTCTGGGTCAAGAAGAGAGGAGGAGGGCACACCAAGGATGAGTCTGTAAGAACTACCTGACCAAGAGGACATAGCAAATGAGGCTTTCTAAAATGACTAGTAAAGGTCTCCTGTGTTTAGGCTCTCATCCTCATGTGGTTTTCAACCCTCTAGACATTGACAACATGGCATTATGTAAGCATTACAGGAAAACCCTGGATTGTGTTGGTGATAATTTCGCAACACAGAAATGTTAGACGCTCAACTGTAGCTAATGCTCTACCAGACCTACTGCTCACAAACTGTGAAGAGCTAGTGGAAAATGCAGTCATGGTTGGCAGCTTGGGTTGCAGTAACCACAGGGTGGCTGAGCTCAGGATCTGAAGGAAGGCTGGGAAGGAAAGCAGCAAGGCTAGGACTCTGGGATGCAGGAGAACAGACTTTGACTTATTTTTAGGGTATTGCTAGTCAGAGTGCCCTGGGAAGCAGCCGTGAAAGGGGAAGGTGCCCAGGAAAGCTGGCTAATTTTTAAAGAAAACTTGTTGAGAGCTCAGGACCAAACCATCCTGTTGTACAGGAAGACTGGGAGTTCTGGCAGAAGGCCTGCTTGGCTAAGCCAGGAGTTTCTCAATGAACTAAAGCACAAAAAAAGGAGTGTACAAGAAGTGGAAACAAGGAAAGAAGAGTATAAAACTATTGCTCGGCCATGCTTAAGGACAAATGCTGTAGGGACAAAATCAGGATGGTCAAAACAGAAGCTGGGTCTGGAGCTAAAACTGGCCAGGGACACAAAGAGCAGTAAGAGGTGTTACAGGAACATTAGCTGGAAAAGGAAGTTGAGAGAAAAGGTAGGTCAGTGGATAAATGAGGAGACGCTCTAGTAACAAACATGGAAATGACTGAAGTACTGAAGTCCTTTTTTGCTTCTGTCTTCACAGTCAAAACCTGCTCCCAGAGATCTGTGTGTACCACGACATATTTGGAAGGAGATGGTGGGTAGGGAGCACAACAGTTTAGGGACTACCTAGAGAAGCTGGGTGCTGACAGAGATGGCTGATGTGATTGTGATGCCTCCATGGAAAATAACTACGATCAGGAGAGGCAGCCAACGACCACATCCTCTGGACATTTCCAAACCCCCAAAGGACAAGAAGGTAATGAGGACTAGTCAACACAGATTTCCAAAGAGCAAATCATCCTTTGCTAACCAGATTACCTTCTCTGACAAAATGACTGGCTATGTAGGTGAGGGGGGAATGGTGGGTTTAATATAACTGACTTTAGTAGAGCATTTGACACCACCACCTACTGTATCCCAAATCTCACTCAGAAGCTAAGGAACTTTGGGCTTGAGTAGGGTAGATATTGGGGCTCAAAGGGTAGAAATCAATGGCTTGAGGTCTGACTGGTAACTAGTGGAGTCTCTCAGAGGGTAACACCACAGTCCATATTATCCAGTGTTTCGTCCACAGCACACAACCTCCACAAGTTTGTGGATGAAGATAAGTTGGGGGCGAGGGGGGAGTGACTGACACAGCAAATGGCAGAACTTTAGTCCACAGTGACCTGAGAAACTCAGGGACTGGGGCAACAGAAAACTCAGGGGACTCAGTAAGGAAAAGTACATCTGGGGCAGAATAACCCCATGCATTGGTACTGGCTGGGAACTGGCTGGCAGAGCAGCAGCCTGACGGGAAAGGACCTGGGATTACAGGAGTTACTTGGTGTGACGGTGGATGCCAGGTTCAACATGTGCCAACCGTGTGCTCCCATCATGAATAAAGCAAATGGCTAAGGGTTACCTTAGGGGGAGCATGGCCAGCAAATCGAGGGAGGTTATTCCTTGCTTTAATCTGCTTCTGAGGAGGCCATAGTTGGACTACTGTGTCTGGTTCTGGGACACCCCAACACACTTCAAGAGGGATGTTAAAACCTGGAGATGGTCCTGCAGGGGGCTATCAGGATGGTCGGGGACACAGAGCACATGAGCTATGAGGAGAAACTGAGGGAGCTGGGCTTGTTTAGTCTGGTGAAGAAGGGACGAAGGGAAGCTTGAACACCCTATGACTACACAAAGTGAAGTTACGAAGATGACAAAGCCAGACTTCTCTTCACAGTAGCAAGCACAAAGCAGACAAGAGTAAGGGACACATGTTGTGACCTGAGAGGTTCAAATAAGACATTAGGAAAATATCCTTCACCAGGATGGTAGTGCAGCACCGGAAGAAGCTATGAGAGATGCTCTAGAGTCTCCACCCTTGGAGGTTTTCAAGACTCTGCCAGATGAAGCCATGAAAGGTCTAATTGAGTGCTAATGACTGTACTGCTTTAAGCAGAAAACCAAACTATATACCTCCCAAGGTCCCCTCAAAACAGCTCTTGTAATATGCTATGATGTGTCGCTAGTCCAAACTGAAATCTTGCATTTCAAGGAGTTTATTTTCCTCATGTGCTGTATATCAGGGAAGGATATACAAATCAGATTGTCAGGGAAAACTTTTGGCTAAGGAACTCATTTCAGTTTATGGCCTATTTTCGCCTATCTCACAGCAGGTATTTTTTAGAGTGGTTTGGAAAGAGAAGAGAAATATTATATTCAGGCAGTATATTTTGAAATGTCTCAGTAACCAATAAAACTGGATTGCACATAAATACAGAAACTGATAATTAAGCAATCAAATGGAAAGCAACCTCAAGTCAAACTGCTGACATTTGTTTTTTGTTTACAATATTAACTCTAATGTACCCTGGTAAAAATGGTCTGGTTTAGCTTTTCTATCATAATGGTGCAGGAGCTTGCAGTATATTCTTCCCATGGTTCATTACAGCAAAACTACCTTGTGATGGACTCAACATTCCTGTTATTTACTGAGTAACAAAGGTGGATCTTGTACTAGTTTTTCTGGTATGAGAAGGCTGAAAGAAGTGGAGGCAAATCTGCAGCATCTTTAATTCATTGCATGGTATCGGGAATGAGCTGTATCAGCTTAACGTGTTTTTGCAGTTTGTGCTGAAAGCAGCTTTACAAATGTCAGTGGTTACAGGGAACAGGAGGAGAAGACAGCCTTCCTTCAAGCTTCCTGTTTCTTTAGCCGGTTGGGGCATCTAGTGGCCCTTGTGACTAAATTGCCTCGTGTCTGTAAAACAAATTGCTGGCTACAGGTTAGCTCCTCCGTGAGAAAGGCCTACACTGTAACTGGTAATTTTGGCAAAGGTTTTCAAAATTATGCTATAGAAAAGGCTAGCAAGTACTCGCTTCTATAGATAGAAGAAAGTGAGAAAGCAACATGGGTAAGTTTATGCTTTTGTCCTCTAACACTGCATTTCATCTGTGCTCAGAGCCTTAATTATTCAGGCTAGAATATACAGTAACTTTTGCTTAAAAACAATCTTCTAAAAAAAGTAATGTGAAGAAAGAAGTCAACAGGATTTGCTTTAAGTTGTGTTACTAACTTCTACAAACAAAAGAAACAGACATTGAGTAGAAGTGGTGGAACAAGAAAACCAGATGTAGGTTGCAGACTGAACAAGATTGGAGCTTCAGACCAGGCACATGGCTGTGCATTGTATTCACTACATACCACTGCAAATTCGCCATGAAATTCTCAAAACTAAGCCTATTACATCTGTTGTGGAAAAGCAGTCTTTACTCAGAATATGACTGCCCCAATATGCTCTGGTCAGCTTTTCTTTCTAAATGCAACAGTAAGGATTTTTATTCTTAGTACTGATGGCTTCTGTGCCAAAAAATTGGGTGTAGGTAAGCTTCTTCCCGAACTGATCCGATAGCCCCTCCAACATCCTTCTTCTCTTTCTGCAAGGAGGAAAGCATCTGCTCCGGGTGCAGTTCTGGCATCAGTATATCCTCCCTGATGCATAATTTCGGTCATTCTGGCTATGTTGGGGCAAGCAGCAGGAGATGCCAGAGGCAACTGCACCATCATTAGCTACCGATACAACAGAGGAGAACAGACCCTCCCCCACCCCCCCCAAATCCCGCTATAGGGGCATCACTCATCCTTATGCTTTTTATGATCCTTACACTGTACGGGAGCCTAGCGAGCATCACGATCTTACTGATCTGTTTGGCTTGGCTAGGACCTACAATGCACGGGTGTGTAGGAGCAGGAGAAGTTTCTGCCCTGTCACAAAGACCTAACGCTGCAACAGGACAGACTGCCCAGATGAAATCACATGAAAGACTGAAAAGCAAGGCGACTGTGGCAATTTTCAGTTTTGATTATGACTTCATTTTACTTACATTAAGAGTTCCTGCAGATCCCTTACATTCCCTTTGCCTTGGTGAACGATGGCATGAGCTCCTGCCCTAGCCACACCGCGTACTACAACCTCTCTGGCAAGAAGCCCAAGCGCTGGTTTGTAATGGAAGGAAGGGGAGAGGGTGGACAGGGAGAGTACAAAGAAGAGCTGAAGCATCTCTTAAAATCTGAACAATTCATCATTCAGCTAACTGGCAACTGCTTTGTACTATGTTGTTGCCCAGTTTACTTTCTCAGTTCAAAGAAATAGCTGCTTGAAAGCCCTTCTGCTAATACAGTAGCTACCATATTTGGAACAAAAACTCTTTAATGATTTGCCTTGTAATCTTTGCTTATTAATAGCTCTGCCTCAGGCTTATGGAGCTCATGGAATTCAGGATACATTTACTAAACTGTGACTTACCTCCAGGTGTGGTATTAGCCTTGTTTTCCTGACTGAGGAATTAAACCACACAAGTTTGCTTGAGACTACAGAGCAGATGGGGTCAATACAAGATGGCATCTATGAACTTCATTGATGAGAAGTAAAACCATATGCCTCCTCACAGAAGTCCTATCGGACAATCCATTGAGGAAGTCTAGGCTGTAAGGTCACACTGTGGCCTGCTGGTCGCAGCTCTTCTGGAAGGTGCTGGAGACTTTGACCATCTTGGAAATTACGAAGTTCCAGAAACACTTGGAAAGTACTCCTTACAGAAAGCTACAACTTTCCAGACAAACAGGCTGCTTGTTCTGTGAGCTTGGTGTCAGACCCACCAGCGGTGGGGCCTCTTTCGATGATTTTGATAAGAAAAGATGATGCCCTCCTTGCCCCATTGCAAAGCTCTTTCTCAGCTTTTTAACTCACTAAATAGAAACCGGAGGTGCTGTTTGCAGTTGGATGTTGTTACCGCAATTAACTCACTGAAGGACAGACTGGTGGTGCGGTGACAATAGCAGCCTGTGCCTGTCACCAAGGCTGTTACCTGTCTCTAAACAAGTATGAGCTGCCGGGCAAGCAAAAGCAGCATCTGCCTTCATTACCTGAAGTCATTAAGCTACACCGGTCAATGAACTGCAGCTGATAAAGCAGGGAATGTCTGATATTTCCGTGCTGGAGCACAATCAGTTATCAGCTTCTGGATCTCCACAGATCCCGCTGGCCTTTATCTTTGCCTTTCTGAAGTTTTTCAGTAAAGCTTGAACCATTTTGTGTGTCTAAGCATTTGATTTGTGCACTGTAACAACCTTGATCTTACCATATGTCCCGAATCCCCATATGTTCTTTCATTTGTAGTATCCACAAAATTTACCCAATAAAGGCAAAAAGTACAGCCTGGCTACAGATCCTCTGTCATTCAGCTACAAACAGCTGGTAGTGCACATTACAAGGCTTATTTAAAGCTCGAGTACTTTCACCCACCCTCTCTGATAACTAAACTTGGCAAGTAAAAACATGAAAATAAAAATATCAAAGTAGTGTAGCCTTTCAAAGAAGTATTCAGGAAGCAGACAGCATGTCTTGCTCCAACATGGAGAATCCTGTGGCTGAATGCATGGTGCATGCTTTGAGAATGTACCCATCTCTGGTATGGAAAGGACAGGTCATCTAGGTGTGGTTGCATAACTTACCATCTAGCTGCTCACACTTGCATTCGCTAGTCTGAAGCACGGGGTCCTTTCTGTGATGATCTGCCGCTAACATTTCAATTTCAGAGAAATCTCTACAACTGACTCTTCAGTGGAACCAGGGGAGTGTTTTTACACACGGGAGCGATCTCGACAACTCGTGCTAGCGACATGCCTGGTGGTTAGTTGAGGCATGATGGCTTGGAGACACGAGTATTATCCGGCTCTCATTTTCTGGGGGAGCCAATTCCATCTCAACGTTTACAAACGTTTTCAGTTTTAGCCACCTCAAACGTTTAATTTGACTCTCCACAAGTCATTTGCAGCTTGTGCTTGGCAAAAATAGTGCAGTAAAGTACAAGAGGCAGACAGCTTTAAATCTAGTGCCTCCAAGTTGAAGGGATAAAGGGGACTAAGAAAGGCAGCTGTATAGGACTAGAGCTGCTGTAATTTATGCAGGTTTAAACTCTTTTCCGTGACCACTTCAATCACCAGAGATCCTCAGAACACCTCATTTCAGTCAGCTGCTGACCTAGAAAAGCCCTTCATTGGGAGAGGCTGGAAAAGGACAGGCAAGGTATGCAAACGAGTGTCGCAACCTAGAGCAGTAGGAAGACGACCAACTGATGCCATAAATTTCTTCCCTGCAGCGAACCCCCAGGCTTTCCCACAGTCAGCTTCCAGGACAGGAGTGGCAGCAACAACAGAGAGGTGTCAGGAATATTTGGCCCTGTTAGACAAATTTGAGGTGGGTGTCCATCTTGTCCTTTCTCTGCTTTGACTCTGTGGTGACACTGGCACTGTAGGAGAGTTTTGATTGTAAGACTAAGTTTGCAAAAGTACAGATGCAGGTGCTCCTGAAGTGGCCTCACATGACCCGGTTTGAATCGGAAAGCGGAGCAGTGGTACCAATGGCACAAGTGCCTTCACCAAGGAGCAACGTGCCAGGTAAACCCAATGGCTTAAGCCAGAGTTACCTTAAGGAACTGCATCTTGTGCCGGCTTTACACAACTAACTGGGCTGCCAGGAGGCACCTGTGACAAACTGGGCATTGGGGAGCAGCAAGTACAGGGCTGCTTCACAGGGGAGGAGCCGGGAGCTGAGGCGGGGGCAAGATGAGGAGATAAACCAGATCCAGGGTCCGTCCAGGAGGTTCAGAAGCAGCAGAAGATGGGACCAGAGACAGGGATGGGATCAGGCACAACTGTGGCATCACTGTGCCGGGGAGTGGTGGCCTGGGCTGAGCTGGAACGGGGTCCTGGACCACGGGCAGGGGTGGGGGGAGGCCCCAGGGGAGGTTTGGCAGGGACAGTCAGGGCTAACAGTGCCCTCAGGGCCGTGGCCCTGGGGTTCACGGCCAGAAGTTCTCTCTCGAGGTAGGAATCCCAAAACTCGTGTTTCAAACAGAGCAATGTTTTAGTCCAGTACATAAAGTATGTAAGCAGTCTTCATTGTGGGGATCAGAACACCAAGTACCGGAGCAGAGAATCACGTTTTTCTTCTCTCAGGGTATTTGACACTCTTTTCTGTACGCCTCACTTCTCCTACCTTGTAGGAGGTACACTGTAGCTGTCACATTAGTCAGATCATCCAGTCAGTCATGCATTTGATCCTGCATTACTGACATTCTTGGAGCTGAATGAGAACAGAAGAAAATACTACATGAGAAGCCAATTCTGATCACTATCAAGATATTGATATAGTCACTCCAGCTGTTAACTGAAAGACATTTTTGTGGCCTTGGAAGCCAAACAGTGAGTGTCTTATTCAGCCGTTGCCTTGGTGAAACTTGCAAGTGAAAACGGAGCAAAGACTCCAAGATCTAACCTATAGATGGTCACGGAGAAGCCTGGCATACATAAATCATAAGGGAAGCTTATAGCAGTTGAGCACATTTGCTGATTTGTACATAAGTATCTCTAACTCTTTAGGGTAACTGGGGTAAGAGACAGAAATAAGCCAGATAATTGTACTGTCAGAATGGCAACTATATCCATCTTTGGGAAAACTTCCATACAGACTTCTGCGGAGCAGGGAAGCCTTTTAATATCAATGGCTAGCGCAGGACCTCCTGGGAGGCACATGTGCTTTGCGTTACAGATTGAGCTGAAGCCAGGAACGCTGGGGTAAAGCAGGGTTCACAACCCACATATCCCTACCTGGCTATAGGCATGAAGCGCCACTTTTTATGGTATAAACAGAAACACCCAGTCTCGTAAAACTCGACTTAGCTAGGCCTACCACCAGGCAATTTTGCGTCGTTAAGATTAAAATGGTTATCAGAGCCTTGCATCTGTCTTCATGTCAGAAATTTGGATTGAGGTGTTCCAGTAGTGATTTATCAAAGTTGTTATTTGGGGATTTTATCAAAGCTGTTTATTTTATGTGCTTTGCCTGAAAATCTATGAAAAAGCACCTCGTGTCTGCCTATGCTATTGCAATCAATTATTAAAATTCACATAGCTGGTATTTACATTTATGAGGAGAATGATGTCTGGTGCAAGTAGAAAATTTTACATATGCCTTACACTGACATCTTTTATTTTCCTAGAATAAATGACTCTATAACCGGGTGAATCAACAGGGAATTAGATTCTAATTACATTGTAGGCATTCATTATAAAACGTACTGTTAAATGAATAATAATCTTATGAAATGTCAAAAAATTGCATTGCGTGGCAAAAGCAAAAAATGCTACTACGAAAATGCTTACGGGCCAAACGGCCTTGGGAAAACCTCTACATACGGGAAGCTGCATTTATTCTCCTCGCCTCGGTACAGGGGCAGCTAGGTTTTGCCGATAAACTGAACAAAATACTCCNGGATGCAGCCGAAGTTTTGGAAAGCCCCGAGCTCAGTTACGGGCTCTGGGTTGTCTTCTCTTTTGTTGTGCTGCTAAGTGCGAGGAAGGAGGTGTTTCTCGGGCTAGGCTGACTCTGAAGAGGCGCACAGGTGGGATTTGGGTGATTTTATTTATTTATTTATTTTTCTTGTCTGCTGGTCGTTTCTCCCTTCCTACAGAGGCCCCTACTTCCCCAGAGTAGGTGCTCCTTATTGATACTAGCTTCTCCCGAGGAAAAAGCCCAAAGAGCGATCAGCCACTGAAATGGAGGTGCTGGCTGAGAGGGCTGGAGGGCTGTTGGCAGGGCGGGAGGAGAAGAGCGGAGGTGGCCTTGTGGGTACCTTGGGTTTGGGCTGCGATAACGCTGGGCGAAGAGCCCTGGCTCGAGGTGGCAAGAGGAGCTGGCTAAGAAGTTGGGAGGTAGCTTGGGTGTTTGTCACAGCGGAGTAACAGCATGGATTTCAGAAAAGCAGGGAACTGTTACATTACACGGAAGGACCTGGACGTACCTGTGTTTCCAGAACGGACCTGGTTCTCCATCTTTTCACAGATGTCTCCGTTCGGTGCTTCTTCTTCTTCCTGACACCCACTTTTTCTTTCAATTCCTTCGGCATATGAGGAAAAGGTGGGGATACTTTACACACCCTTAGTTATGACACAGATGTTCAAAGGCTGCTTAGCATCCCCACTTGGATAAATGTATGACATTTATCAAATAAGGCATCCAGATATGTATGGTATCTTGATGCAGCAAAGTAACTAAAGGGAGCATTTGATGAATTCTGAATTTGGGGGGCTGTTTGGAGATTCATAATGTAGGTGTATTTAGAAAGAATACTGGCTGGTAAACCATGGTTATCATCTCAGCCCTCTAGCTAGTGAAAGCAGGAGAAGGAGCCAACCCTCTCCCAAACCGGTAGCAGCAATGACTATTTCCATGCCACTTTTGGTTGTACAGGCTTTCCCAAGCAAAGGACTCGGTACACACTCAGGAATTTTATTTCCTCCATGTACCAGGAACCCTGTGTAACTTGTCTTTCTCCTCTCAAGTCAGATAGTGCTTGGCTCCATGCAGGTGAACATTCACTGCCTAAGCCCACCTTCAAATAAAGGCTTAAATCCTGGCCGTCTTCTTTCCCTCCGTTACATTATTTCACGCTGGTTCTGTAGCAGTTGGGCAATTTTACAGGACAATTTCCACAGTCAAAACCCCACGGCCCCTGTCACCCTCGAGTGCCCCTGCCCAGCCTAGCCCTGGGCTTTGCCCCAGCCCTACCCATGGCCCAGGACCCCATTTCAGCCCAGCCCAGGCCCTCAGTCCCCGACCCAGCGATTCTGCGGGCGTGCTGCTGTGCTCTGCCTGCCTCTGCCCTTCCTTCCCCGCTAGATTTTGGGCCCATCTCGCCTGTCGCTTCTCTCCGGCCCTGCCTCACAGGGTGGCTCCGAAATAAAACCAGGGAGAGGGATTTTCCCCCAGGACCTTGCAGCAGACCACTGAGGGCCAGGCGCCGGTGTTACCACTCCCTCTACAAGGGATGCTCCGGGGTGGACCCCAGCTCACCCAGGCTGTGATCTCCCCGTCCCCCCCCCTCCAGCCCCCCTTTTTTCTTTTTTCCTCGATTACCCAATTTAACAGTAAATGCTGCTTGCCTCACCCGTGCGGTGCAGCAGCCCGTTACCGTGAGCGGGAAGATGTCGCGGGTGGGTGGGGGGTCCTGCCTGCTCTTCCCCCCGCAC
>VYZV01025756.1:6236-21240 GCA_013401275.1 Pandion haliaetus
AAGGCAGCTAGAAACAGCAAAGCCCACACAAAAAAATGAGAGGCATGCAGGAGTGCATAGCCACTGCTTTTTCATCTGTTGCACTACTTTTCCAAATGCTTGTTAACAAGCATCTCCAAATAACAGGAATCAAGTTCTACAATTTCTATTTTGTTCACACTTCCACAAATTACTTCTAACACAAGTAACAACCTCAAATGTTTCATTTACCTTTTAATATTGCAAATACATGGGTGGTAGCTGAACATATACATGCAGTGCACAGTACTAAGGTTTTCTATTCTTATCAAGTAATTCCCGTGCATTGGCTTTCTTGCTTTCTTTACTACAAACTTTATTCCTTTTACTAAACAATCCTAGTTACCCATAATCTAAACCTTCTACTTAGTGTACTTAACCAGATTTTTAGAAAAACACAACATAAAAATGAAAGTAGCAAATTAGTCAACTCTGAAACAATACCATTGTTTTTCAATTAGTAGCATTCAGTAATATTTTAAGCCTTATTTGAAATTTCATTTAATAGTTAAATTGTGATGATGCATCTAAAGCATTTGCGAGCCTTCTGTTTCTTAAAGCCACCAAGAAGGTGTTCAAACACATTTTTTATTAAGAACAGAATAACCTAGAACTCCTGGCTATCAATCCTCCATTTTAACCTGCCCAGATCCTGCTTAGCAATGATTCATTAACACATATCTGACCACCTTCCTGAACCTAGAACATCCAATGCTAAATTGACTTTTTTTCAGTGACTCCTTTTCCTCACTGCGAAAAAACATTTGAGGGATTTGTGAAGACAGATCCCTCTCCCATTAACTGACATAACTGTCAAAACCATGGAGGCATAGTCCTCCAGAAACAGCGATTTAAAGATATTAATAACAACAGTAAAAAAGTCAGCGCATGAGCTATATGACAATGGATGACAGACGCATGACAGAGTAAAAGCTGGCTAAGTAAATTTGAATTCTGTAGCACTCACAATTATAGTGAAAATAATTCCTGTCATGCGCATGGTCTTTACCTGCCAGTACCAAGGGAAGGCGGGGGGTAAGGGAGGAGCCAGCAGAGACAGCCAGATGATGGTCATCTCTCCTGGGAGTGCACCCACCCTACTTGCTTGAATCAGGTCATGAGAAGTGCAGTGGGAACTGTCCTCCAGCTGGGCCAGCACAGGCCAGGCAGACAGCCTCAGCCACTACGGCTGTAACCCCAGGGCTGCTCTCTCCTCCTTACACATGTAATTCCTGCCTCACCCAAACCAACAGCTCCCTTTGTTTCAGCATGTTTCAGCAAACTATGATAGAAAATTCTCTGGTTAAAATAAAGACTCCCTCACCTTTATCCAGCACTGCAAGCCTCCTTTCTTTCTAACACTGACAGCTGTATAACCTGGAGCTCCATAAATGATGTGAAGAACGGAGAATTCACTCAAGAACATGAAAAGTAAGCACCTAGTATTTCTTCAACTAGTTTCCCTGCTGTGCTTCTACAGTGTCTACCTCACTTAATAACTGTTGTGCTACTTAGCAAGCACCCTCCCCCAGCATCACCTTTGCTAAAGGCTTTTTCTGTGGTGCGCTGAACACTGCTAGAGACATTCCAAAGGCATAATTACAGCTAATCTCTGTCCAGACAGATTAAAAAAAATGATGAAAGAGACCACGGGTGTTAGAATTCATCCAGCACCATTAGCTCTGCTTACTATTTGATGTCACAGCAAGCCAACACAACACGGCTGTTAAAACTACAGTCAAAACTGATCACGAATTTTGGAAAGTGTAAGGCTTGTTTGTGGTTTTGCTAAGAAGTACTGCTGAAATTCCTATACATAGAATCATCCACAGTCAAAATGCCCCACAGCTTCCAGCAAGCAGGTGTTATCTGGACTTGTTAAAGACAGGATGAGGCCAGCTTCTATGCTTATTTTCCCCAATAATGGCTCTATGCTTGATCCTGGCACACACTCTCCCTGATCATCCCTCTGCAAACCCTACAAACACACTGATGCTAACCCCTCCTTAAATTCCACTTGTACAACCTTCTCTAACTGCACTCACGTTAGTCATTTAAGGTAGCTGAGGAGTTCATGGGAGCCATATCCTCTGGTACAGCACAGATCCCGCAAAAGCTTGTCTTAGGTTTTTAAGATAAAGTTAAGACCTTTTGAGAATCTGAAGAGGAACACCCCAGGTCTCAGAAGATCTTGAAAAATCTAGAGCGTGTATATTTGAAAACCTCTGTCTCAGAGACAGAGGAGAAGCTACCATCTTTTACAGAAATAGTTCTATTTTATAGTGATATTTTAAAAAGTCTCTCATTTTTCCACTGGCTTTTAATAATAACAAAATGGATTGAGAAATACTAACAGTCTTTCACAGAAATTTTAGATGAAAACTCCTCTTGAGGCAAGTCCTAAACAGAGATTCTTTTCAAACAGTTCTACACTGAAATAATGTTGCAGTGCCAATAAAATCCATCCAAAAAACCACCCTCCTGAGCTCCTTTTTATATAGGAAGATTGGAGTTAAATCAAAGTATTACAAGACATATCTAAAGACTACTGAAAGCTGCAAGATTACAAGGCAATTTTCCAGGAAGGAGGAAAACAACGGTGCTGTTGTTGGTTGTGAACACTTACTTCCCAAGTCTGATTGCATACTCCTTCAGTGCAAACACATTGTCAGCAAATACGATGATTTTATCATTCCGTCGTTCATGAAACTTAATCAGGAACTGGCAGGCTCTGAATTTATTTGGGTTCATGGTGTACAGCAGTATCCGTTTCTTTGTTTTGATAGCTACGTATTCTCTATAAAATTCAGGTGACATTGGGCACCAAACCTAGAATTAAAACACATACACACACACAAAGTAACCCTCCATTATTTATTTATTTTATTCCCATGTGAATTGAAAGGATACTGGGGGGATGATAATGCATTATAACTTTCTGTATAGGACAGGCCACAAATTTTAACACAGTAGTTTCTGTACTAAAATGAAAGCTACTGGTTGGTGTAGTCCCCAGCACTGCCAAACTCTGTTTAACTTCATTAATATTCTGGCCTTCCAAAATGCTTTGGCAGTGAGAGCCACAACCGAAATAGGCAGCAGGACTGGAATAGGACTGGAAGAGATTTCCTTTATGTTTCATACTTAATAATTTTACTGAATGCTACTACTTTTTACAGAGCAATAATTAAAGGAATTAACTGTCTGTGCAACTGCCCTGTCACAGCAAAGCTTTTTCCATAAAAATTTATTTCCATCCATGTTCTGAAAGCTCAGAGACACATTTAGTCTTCGTTACAGAACAAGTTTACCGATCTTTTTTTCACATACCCACAAAGGAGTGACCTTTAACAGCTATTGAGTCTACAACTTTCAAAACACTAGGATTGATTAGAAGTTTTCAACAGGTTTCCCTAAACAATTCTTTTATTATGTAAATACGTATCATAGCACTGCAGAAGTCTAGGCTTACTGAGATATGTTTTCTACTGTAGCATAAAAATAGAAGAAATTATTACGTTTAAAAGTTTATGCCAATGCAATGACACTATCTATAGCATATAATGACACTATCTATAGTCCATATAATTTAGAAGACATTCATTCTGCTGTACATGGGTTATTCCCCCATATCCACTGCACAGTTCAAATTAACAGAATACTGCAAAGAAATGCCTCTTTCATAACCACTGTTCAGCTAAGGAAGTTACGTGACAATTCACAGGAGTTTATGTAACCAACCTGAATTGTTCTGTACTGTTAAGAACTACTTTTTTGTTTCAAAACATTTCTTCCAGTGAGTTAAATACTAGAGGTGGCTTTTTTCACCCCTTGACTACATTAACAATAAACTTACGCACTGAATAGGCACTGTTGTTGTTGTACGCTATGTGAAAGATTTAAAATTCTTAAATCAGAAGATATTATTTCAAAGTGAGAATGAGATACTAATACTGAACATTTGATGGTAGTAAAATACTTCATCTGTTGCTCAATGCTTCTGACTACATGGCAAACTGAATATATTTTGATTTGTATTTGCACTCTTCTTGATTTAGAAATGGATACAATCTTCTCACTCCAATAATATTTTCATTTTTACATTTTGCAAGACGCGCACTACAAGCTAAAAACTCAGTATGGCAGCAGGGAAAGGGATTATTTGTAAATTACAAAACCCTGAAAATACAGTTAGAGAACAGGCTTGTTCTCTTTTTAAACTTCTTTTAACTTTTTCAACTGTGCTGCTTGTTCTCCTTTAGAGCAGTGAAAGAGTAGTACCTGCAATGACTATGACCCGCCTTATCAGACAGCAGAAATGCCCTCTCTTCCCACCTGGAAAGAACCGCACTTAAAAAGCAAACCAGACATCTTTCTTGGCTATGGGGAATAAGCCAAGTTAATTAAAGGTGCTACTTCTCAACAACATGTCAAGAACATCCAAACAAACATGCAATGCAGTTGTGCATGTATTAGACTTGTTATTTATCGGGCATCAACATTGCTTTTTTGGCTTCTTTGCCTTTGGTAGTCCCATCGAAAGTTATTTCAAAGCACTGGCCTGAAGAATATAAACTTGCAGAATTCTCACATCGTTCAGGACAAAGGTAGCCCATGCTTCACTTTTGAATGTCTAAAGGGAAGTTCAGGGACTGAGAAGAATTATGTTCCCAAGGCAGAATTAACCAAAGTGCCTAAACAGCCAAATTTGAATTTGCAGACTGGTTACTTTCCCTTCAACATAGTTATTTTCTAGACGCTCTTCACTTGCTTTCTATTACTTAAAAAATAGTTGTGGGGTTTTTTTTCTTCTACAACCTGCAGTTTGCACAAAGTCAGAAGAACAGCTGACCTGCATCTGCATCTTTTATTCCAGTATGGAGCTAGGAAGAATTGCATGAAACTAGCAAGACAGGTTTAAAAAAAAAACAAACCCCAACAACAACAAACCAACACAACCACCCCCACAAACANCCACCCCAACAAACAACAAAAAAACCCAAAAAAGAAAGCAAAAAAACCCCAGAAAAAAACCAAGAGACAGTTAAGTTATGAAACTCTACCATAGCACATTGTAGCTGCTAAAACTTTACTTCCATTCAGTGGGAGTCTGGACAAGTTCATGAAAAAGAAACCCACTGATGGTTACACAGAAACCATGTGTAACTCATAAAAGAATGAGAGCTTGGAGAAGTATGAGAAGTAACAGATATGTTTGCCCTGTTTCTATACTCCTCCCTAAGTATCTTCCTTGACAATTACCAGAGACTATATAGTTAGACCTTTAGTCTGACCTAGAAAGGTTACTTTAACATTCTAACATGCCTGTGTTAAAGGTTTCCACTTCTCTGATGCAGCATATGAGAGAAAAATCTGGTAAGAACAGAAGTGTCACCATTATACTGGAAAGAAATAGTAAGATCCAGTCCTATGTTTTCAGTTTTCACCCTCGTGCATTCAAGGCTTGAAATAAGCAGGTGTTTTCTTAGTTTCTTTAAACTTTCTATTAACCTTCTTAATTTTAAGAGTTACAAGAATTTTCCTCAAACTACAGACTGTGTACCAGTTGAAGTCTCTAAAAAGCAGCTTCCAGCATACCACCTGATGTTACACACTCATCGTAACATGATGTTACGCTACCACAGAGAACTGAGCTTCAGGTATGAAGTCAAGTCAGACAATATGAAAGTCAACAGCATCGAACTAGGTCTACAATACTGCAACCACTGTTCACATTTCCGAATACTGACTTGGAGACAGCCCATCCAGCACCACAATCCCTGCAAACAGAAAGAGTCCTGAAGTCACTCTGAAGAACATGTGGCTACTGGATTTGCCTGCCACATGTTCATATTGACCAGTGACAGCTTGGCCTAAACTACGAAGTAAATGAAAAGTCTTCACGG
The DNA here is from genome assembly GCA_013401275.1 of Pandion haliaetus. Classification (NCBI taxonomy): domain Eukaryota; kingdom Metazoa; phylum Chordata; class Aves; order Accipitriformes; family Pandionidae; genus Pandion; species Pandion haliaetus. The sequence goes on from VYZV01025756.1 coordinate 12,161, forward strand.
CACCTGTTTTTTCCAGTTAAATACTTACAATTTTATACATCTTCCTTAAAAAAAAAAGTTATAAACATACTAAATAAACACTAGTAGTACCAAAAAGCAGAGCATCACCTCAGCACACTGGACTTTAGCAATGTAGCCACTGTTCTGCAGCTCCATCCAGTTGGCTTCATAGAGCTTTGGTCCGATCAGGAAGTTCAGGTCAACAATTTTATCATCTTCTCTGACCAGTGTAGCAGTCAGCCCCAGTTTACAATGAGCTTGTACAATAGTGAGCACACGTCTGAACATTTTTGCTAAGAAATGCAAGACAAATTTTCTGTTTACTTTCCTGAATGGATTTAGAAGACAAATACTGCAACTTAAATAAAACACTTTCATCAACTCCTGAACATACAAGCACATTGTTGGGAAATTTTACCCCATTTCACATACGCTTCTAACAAATCTGCGTTACAGCAAAACTTCACACTGATTGCAGCTTTAGTTTACATCTTCAGTGTACTTTGAAAATCCCAGTAAACCTTCTGGCATCTTTATTATTTCCCATTTCCTGAGAGAAGATCAATATATTCAGAGATTACATGGCTTGTTTTAGGTCATACAGTATTTCATAGGAAGAACTATGACACAAGGACTCTTGGCTAACTGTCACATTCAGGACTTCTAGTATATGACAGTATTACTCATCTTTAGTATTGCTAGAGATCACAGAGGAGATTCTATACCTTAACTTTTATGAAACCAAGAAAGAACAAAAATGAAAGAACAGTGTCAGCAACATGCTAATTTGCTAAAATGGCAGTTAGTCATCAAGGTCTACTTCTGAAATCCATAATTTCTGTAGACACCAAATTGTATTCAAATGAAATCATGAGAACAAGGTAGAGCAGCTAACAGAATCCTGGGTGGTATTTTTAGCCAGGATTATTCCACAGACACTTTAATACTACAGTATTGCTTTCCAATAGTATAGATCTCAATTACATAGTAATTTCAAATACAACAGCTATTTCTGGACAATAATCACTATAGGAACTCATATTATATTGAGTAGAAATAAATATTAAAAGCTAGCCTACAGTGCCACTACATCTCGAAAGGAAAGAAGGCAGATGAATTCCTCTCCTCTTCAAATTTGTCTACAGCAAAATTATACAAATGCAATTCAGATATCTTAAAAGCACTGTTATCAACCTACACAGAAGGAGAAAGCACTTGCATTTTACACTGCCATTATAGAAAACAGTGTCTAATTTGAAGGGTTTCAGAAAACTAATGGTCAGCTAAAACTGTGTAATATCAGGGGAAAAAAAAAAGAAAAAAAGAAAAAAAGAAAGTAGAACAAGGCAGTATACTTGTCTCAAAACTAAGCAATAGGTTTACTCACTACATTAATCACGAGAAAAGACAGCAAAAAACACCACTTCTTAAAGAGCAAAGTAACATTAACAGTGTAAATAACACGAAAGGTTTGCACACCATTTCCTTACCAGGGATAGTATGTACTTCGTCAAGTATCATAAGGCCCCACTCTTGACTTTTAAGCCACTCCATTACTCTTTCTGCTTCCCAGGATCTTTTTGTCGTGTGTCCCAACATGGAGTATGTGCTGATAGCAATAGAACAGCCAATGGGCTTATCTTTAGCGTCAGAAGTGAACCGACATATCTGGCTGTCATCGATGGTAGACCACATCTTGAACTGGGCCTTCCACTGCTCTACAGACACTGCAGAATTACCAAGGACCAGACACCGCTTGCGGACTGTACACGCAGCTGTCACTCCAACTAGAGACTTGCCCGCACCTGCAGGGGAAGAAGAGTGATATTCATAAGTCATCTTTCAGATATTACTGGAGTAGGAGGGGGGAAAAAAAAAAGAGCAAAAGAAAACAGGAAAACTGTGAGACTATATGAAATCATGTAAGGGCAAATTCTTCATTGTTTCTTCACTGTAATAGTCTTTAAAAAATCGTAGAATCATAGAATGGTTTGCATTGGAAAGGAAATAAAAGATCATCTAGTTCCAATCCCCCTGCCATGGGCAGGGACACCTTCCACCAGACCAGGTTGCTCAAAGCCCCATCCAGCCCGGTCTTGAACGCTTCCAGGGATGGGGCATCCACAGCCTCTCTGGGCAACCTGTTCCAGTGCCTCACCACCCTCACAGTGAAGAATTTCTTCCTTACATCTCATCTAAATCTACCCTCTTTCAGTTTAAACCTGTTACCCCTCATCCTGTCACTATACTCCCTGTTAAAAGAGTCCCTCCCCATCCTTCCTGTAGGCCGCTATAAGGTCTCCCTGGAGCCTCCTCTTCTCCAGGTTAAGCAACCTCAGCATCCTCATCGGGGAGGTGCTCCAGCCCCCTAACCATCTTCACGGCCCTCCTCTGGACTCGCTCCAACAGGTCCATGTCTTTCTTATGCTGGGGGGTCCAGAGCTGAACGCAGTACTCCAGGTGGGGTCTCACAAGAGAAGAGTAGAGGGGCAGAATCACCTCCCTTGAACTGCTAAGCCACACTTCTTTTGATGCAGTGCAGGATGCGATTGGCTATCTGGGCTGCACACGCACACTGCCAGGTCATGTTGAGCTTAGAAAGAAATGGAGTATTCACTCCTAAAAAAACAGCTGGAATGTTGGCTAAACACGTAACTGTATTTTCTCAAGAAATTAATTGTAAACAATGGCTTTGCCAATTAGAAGCAATCTTTTTCATGCTTGCATAATTTCAAAAGCATGTTAAATTACAGGTGGCTACAGAAAGCTTCCCCTAGAGGTGACCTATCCCACTGCCCCTCACACCTATGTTCGTTCCCCCACATAGCAAGTCCTTAAATCTTTCCATTCCTCCTTCATACTTCTTCCAGCATCCCTCACACACTTTCAGGCCCTTGCCATGTCTCCCATGTGCCTCCTCCTCTCCCAATACCAAGGGCACTGGCATGCAGTCTCCTGTTCTATCCCTTTTCCATTGCTTCCCGTAGGTTGTCCCAGTCTGCACATTCTTCGTTTCTTTCTCAAGCTCCCCTGCCCAAAACTTGTGCACGCAAGCTCTGTTCTTCCTTGCACCCCCCTTATGCCATATTTATATTCCCAGTTCCCCCCAGTCTCCCCATTCCCAAGCAAGGAGCAAATGATTCTAATGGCAACAGCTTTACATTTCACTGGAAGATCAGCACAGCTGACAGAGGGAACAGTGAAAGCATGAACGGTAATCTGAAGCTATAACAACCACAAATCAGTTCTTCAGTCACTACAGGGATACTGACAGCATTGTTAAACACATGCCTGACAGCTCTATTAACCTGGCTCTCCCTGACCACAGACTCGCCACCTACTCGCTAAAAAACAGGACTCTGCACATTGGTACCCAGAACAGTCCCTACTTCCATTTGAAATCTAAGCAGCTGTCATATTTGGAAGTTGCTTTACTACAGGCGAATAAAGAACAAAACCCCTAAATACCAATCCAGAAACTTACCACATGGCAAGACAATCACACCGGATCTGGCTCGCCCATTTCCAAACATCTTCCTTAGGCTTTTCTCTTGATAGGGCCTGAGGACAGCCGTAGGTTTCAGATCAATATTAATGTCGGGATTCACGGAATCATTTCTGAAATCATATTCTGCCAGCAAGGGGTACTCCAAATGGATACAACGCTTTTGAAGTTCTTCAATCATCTCCTGAAGGGGAAACAAAGCTTCAGATAGTAAATTCTCCACATCCGAATATTAATTTTTTTTAGAAACAACCAGATTATATAGTACCATGCAAAGTTACATTTATTTTTTTAAGCTCATGAAGTTTGCAGGAGTTAAAGTTTATTCCAAAACCTTTATTCATGATCACCCCTGCCCCCTCAAACATTTTAAATAACAGTATGTATTAGAGAGGGCTATTTAGACAAATGGAAAAACATGACGCGTTAATCTCAGATGTGTTGTTTATCCAGCAGTGACTAAACTACATTGTGAAGTCCTGCAACAAAGAGCTCAATAACAGACACAAAAGGTTCTGTGTGTTACACAGATGGACCTACCAAAGCTGCACATCTGTTACGTGGAAAATGTCCATACCTTGGTAATGCAGTTATTCCACCACAATGACAGGTTGATTCAATCACCAAAAGGTTGTTGGTTTGGTTTGGGTTTTTTAAAATAAACAAAATAGCTACTAAGTTATCTTTTTTAAAAGTTTCTGTTTTCCCCAGTTAGGCATCATTAGAATCACCAAGTCCAAAAACAACTTGAGAAATTCTAAAAAAGCTCTCTGAAAGTCAAGCCAGGACTGTGCTCCAACCTCCAGCTACCCTTCTCAAGCTGTGAAATCAGGACCACCAAGAGTTCCTTCTGCAAACATGAATCACAAAATAAAAACAGGGAAAAAAAAGAAAAAGGAAAAGCAAAAAAAAAAAAAAAAAACNAAAAAAAAAAAAAAAAAAGCTCTGAAACCACAGCAGATTTGCCCTCCACTGAATTCTCGCTTGTCTTGCACAAAGCAACACTAAGCCACATACGACAGGAACCTCCCTTAGTCTCTGGAGCCTTTCTCTGGCCTGTGAGCACTACACTGCGCGGGTAGGGAAGGAACAATGCTCAGTCTGCCGCCCTCCGTAGAGAAGAGGAAGATTCAAAGATTTTGGAAGGCAGAAAGGAATAAACATTAATGACTTCCAGTGATCTCCCCTGTCAAACAAAGCCACAGTACTTTACATTAAGTTCTCATGCTTATTTGCAAGTCCTGGGCACACACCTCAAAGCTACAAATGCAGAGACTGAAATACTTGTACCTGCTTGACTTCAAAAGACACTGTCTGTGTTTCCTCCTCCTCCTCCTCATCTTTGTCCATCTGTTCATAAAACTCAAATAAGTCAGCTGGGACATCTGGCTTATTCTGAGCATCTGTTCCCTGTGATGTTGATGGACCAAAGCCACCTTCACTGGATTTGGAAATCTGAAATAGATGGACCGGAATTTTCATCAAGGGTTTCATTAGAGACACACTCTGCCCCCCTCCCAGTCTGGGCTCATTAAGGAGGCACAGATCATTGCTGACGAACCAAAAGCAACTGCCAATACAACAAACAAACAATAACCAATCCAAACTACTCAACAGTTTATCTACTGCTAGTTCAGTAATTTTAAAACATGCCCAACATACCGCAGATTTACTTGTGAATGTCTCTGTAATGAGCTCTGTTTCTTCACCCTCAGCGTTTCTCAGGCGACAGTCCCTAATTACATGGTCTTGCAGAAGCTGCTGAATGACATCAGGGTGGGTACTTTCCACAAAATACCTAAAATTAAGAACAAAAAAAAAAAAACCATTTTAATGAACTAATCAACTGAATAACTTACAGGAAGAGTGGCAGAGATGCTTAAATATATCTAACTATCCCAGATGCACTCTCAAGTATACAATCTTGGGGATGGTAATTTAAAAATAAAGAAATAATAGCAATCAAAATTTTTAAAAGATGCTTCACGCCAAAGCCATCATGTACTTTGCAGTTATCCATCTTGTTCAAATGTTCTCTAACATAACATGAGTGGGAAAACTCCAGCTGAACTGCCTAGAGAGAGCTCGCACATACATGTGTCATGTCACAAATAAGACAAGTCAATTCTTTTGAGACTGAATTGAGATGAGTCTGTGAAAACACTGGATATGGTGTTTTAAAGTCCTGCCCACCGGACCAAAAAAGCCCAAAGGACAAAAATCTAAAACCTCCAAAACACAAACCATCTAAAAATGTAAATGAGTGCATCCTGAAATTGTTTCTCTCCCTGGAGATTTATCAATAATGATGCTGGTTGGAGACCACAGTTAAAATATGAGCCAAGAGAGACTTAAGTGTGAAGTGGCATGGGAGAAATCTTTTTCTCAGAAACACCTAGGAAGAGGACAAAAACCTGCTAGTGATACTAGCGTTAGTTCTACCCAAAGCAGCAGGTTCAAAAAAGCAGCAGGACAAGCAAAGCATTAGATTATAGTCCCAGGGCTAATCTATGGCTGCCGGACAACAAAGAACTTTGCAAAAGAAATAAAAGGAGAAAGAGAAGACACAGGCAATGTACAGATGTAGGCTTCAGGTTTCTGCCGTCTCCTTCCTTTCCTCCTCCCTACCGCAGAATCGCAGGTTTAGATAAAATTGGTCAGCTCTAAGCTAGCTGACTTCTCAATGTCCCTTCCAACGTTATCCTCTACGTTTAAAACAAATCAGATTCAATCCAGCAGCAAGCATACACCTTTTGCCAATGGATTTCCTTATCCTTCCTGAATAACGGATTACAAGTCAGAATACACAAGACTGAGGGACAACTGTAGAAAAACTTATCTAACCAGGCTCATGTAAATTAGTAAGGAATGAATGAAACAATTATATGAAAACCTTAAGGATATATTGCAACTCCAAGCAATAAAGAAAGAAGCTAGAATATCAAATTTGTAACCTACTTTTAAAAACGTAATGATAACCAGTAGTAGCTCAGGATAGCCAAAATGAATTCACTGACTAATGTATTAAACACTTTCCACAATTAAAAAAGTGATCTTGTATTGACAGATGCTACACTCAGCTGGGAGCAGTAAGACTCAACAGCTACCGAGACCACTCACTTATGCACAGCTGTGCATCTGGAGGACCTCCTCTGCCACGCTAGTTAAGGAAGAGGCCACTTACCTGTTATGTTTCAGTACCAGCTTCACCTTCCCGTAGCTGACAGTACACAGCTACAAACAAACAAGAGCAGTCGTTAGGAATAGGCAAAAGAGTGATTCCATGTTTGGGAGCAAATGCTGCAATGCAGGTTAGGTCTTTGTGGGGAAGCAAGGTATCGTAAAACATTTACTTGCAATGTTGTTATGTTTATGGAACAAACCTGAAAAGGTATTTTCAGAAGACGCACACATCATCTCATGCAGGACATCAGTCACAGATATTCAGTTTTTATATCCATTTCCAATCTGCTTCCAAGACTGCAAGAACACACTTGCAGGATAAGGCAGGCTATGTTTTATGGTGCCCAGCTATTCCAGACTACCTCCCACATTCACTGTCTTCCTCCAGAGCAAATCTGAGGAAACTTTCCCCACGTACAATTCCTACTGGCTGAAAGTGTGCACAGACGCTTGAGTATACTTTTTTTTTTGAAAGTATAAACCCCACGCAGGATATATTGTGAAAATAGTATGTGGGCAGCAATATACTATAGAAGAAGACAAAAAAATAAGATGAAGCCTCTGTTCTCTCGAAACAGTGACAGAATAGAGTAAGACAGTAAAAACAATGAATGATTAAAAAAAATAAATCAGTTAAGCAGAAGCAGCAGGGAAGGATTTCACTAGTAGCACTAGATACATTTCCAATGCCAATAAAATAGTCTTACCTTGATAAACTGTATTATTCCATCTGGGACACCAGTCTTGCTCAGTTTTTGTAAATAATCTGTGATGTCACTTGTTTGTAAACCAACACTAACAGCAGCATACAGTGAGTAAGCAGTCAGCTTGTACTCATGAATGTGGGTTGGCCTGCACACAGGTTCAGCAATGGCAACCAAAAAGTCCTGTGCGTATTTGTAAACTGGAGAAAAGGCTTCCAGAAAAATATGGCCGTCAGGAGCCTATAAAAATAAAAAGAAATGCTGAAGACACAACAGTGTTAGTTGAACAGAATCAGGAATTTCCTATAAAGCAACTGTTATGATATAGAGACAGTTGACCATTTAGGTAGCAACGCATCAATAGGGTTTCAAAAAGAACGTTTAGCCCTAACAACGAAGTTGCAAGAATAAGAAGAAAGAAGACACAGGAACATACAACTTTTGTCTTCTGAAAGGGTCCAGACATTAATTTGTCCCCGTCCCTTCTATGGCACTAAGAATAAACCACACCCACATCAATTAAGCTTTTCCAGACTGATATATCAGGGTATTTTTAAATTTTTTAATGCTAAGCAAATTGCTTGAGCAGAGGCAAGCTTCCAGGCCTGTTTCCCTAAAACAAAACAAAACTCCTCACTCCTTTTACACAGAAGAAACGGAGGAGGAAAGCCGGCACGTGTGTGTCACAGCATTCAGTAACAGATGCCCCGCAGACCACCTCTCCTCTATATGCCGGTAGTGCTGGCCAAGCCTTGGACAGGTTTATCCATGTCTCTTTCAAGGCAGAGAAAACGAACGGTACCAGTTAACAGAAAATGAGACCAGACCATCTTAAGGCTGTTTCATTCCAACATACAAACGCCATTGCTGTGTCACTGCAACGACAGACCCCCCCCCCCTTGCATCATTACCCAACGCAGTCGNCAGGGGCTGGCGGCCTCACGCCGCTCGCAGCCCGCCCGGCCCGGCACAGGCGCTGCGGGTACCGCGCCCGCCGCCCCACCGGCGCCCGAGCAAAGCTGGCGGTGAGGGAGCCGCCGAGGCCGACCCCGGCAGCGCGCCCCCTCCGCCCGCGCAGCCCTCGCCCCGGCCGTCCCCACACGACGGCTCCAGAGCGGGGCGCGCTTTGCCGGGTGGGCTGCGGCACCGTCCCGGCTTCCTGAGGGGGCAGGAGGGACCGGGACCCCACAGACGCGTCCCAGTCAGCTTCGCCCCCCTCCCGCCGCCACCGACGAGGGTCAGGCTTGCAGCGGCCGGGTCGCCTGCCCAGGCCCGCGGCGCGTTTCGCTCCGTGACGAACCCCAGTTAACGGGAACCGCTGGCTCGGCAGGGCGGCCCGGCCGCCTTCCCCGGCCGCCCGAGGCAGCACCCGCCCGCGGCGGGTCCCCGCGGCCGCACGTACCACCCAGAGGGGACGCGAGGCGTGGTCGGCCTTCAGGGGCATCTGCTGCCTGTAGTCCTTCGCCCCGTACTCGTCCACTTTGGTGCCGCTGTCCTCCACCTGCTTCCCCGCCGCGGACGGCACCGCCTCCTGCGACTCCTTGCCGGGAGCGTCGTCTTCGTCGTCCTCGTCGTCATCGTAATGGCGCTTCTTGGACTTCTTCTTATCTGGGAGCAAAGCCGCAGCTGTGACGAGGCGGCCCGGCCGCCGCCCGGCCCGGCGGCGCCCCAGAGCGGCCCTCCCCGCC
>VYZV01025756.1:21971-34561 GCA_013401275.1 Pandion haliaetus
TTTTTTTTTTTTTTTTTTTTTTTTTTACACAAGATATTCCATGTAAAGCAGCAACAGCAGTGCAGTTACTGGTAGCAACATCTCAAAAGTAATAAAAAAAACCATACATCCAGACAGTAGTACATTGCACACACACATGATTCTCATACACCCATCAACAATTGGTCAGAGTATTAAATCAGTGTACAAATTAAATATTTCCAAAAATGTGCAAAAAAGTCAACGTTGATAGAAAAAAACACCTTTGTGTACATACATTACAAACTGTGCCCAGCATTCAACTGAGAGTAAAAACATTTACAGTGAGAAACTGATAGATTAAATAGAGAATTTAATGGCTACATAAAAATGTACATTAGATCAAGAGTAAATTTACAAATTTTTATTCATAGCTTCATGAAAACTAAAAGCCTATGTTCCAATTCATCTAAGTCTCCTCCACGTATTTACAGTGATATTCCATTATACGACTCCTGCGAGGTCTGAGATGACAGACACCACGCTTTAATAAACCGTTCCAATTTTAGGATGACACCACCTTTTTTACTGGTATTAACGAGACACAAACACTGGGGAACCACCAATCTAATGCCTGTTCAGAAAAGAAAATGCAATCCTTGTTTTTAAATCCACATTATATAACCTCCAGGGAAAAGGATCATCTAGTCCTGGGGAAAAAGACATGAAAAACCTCTGAAATATTTCCCATCCATATCCACTCTGGAGGTAGAGTAATCTTTTCCTTCTCTCTTGACGGCAGCCCCTGACCTCCAATCCTCATCCATGGACTCAGCGTAAGGGCTGAACCATGAGTTACGATTTTAATGTGTCTTAATCCAGTTCCTCTCCCTTTAAAATAAGTTCATGAAAACTCAGACCTAGCCAAAGCATCGGCGCTTTGAAATGCGAGAAATTTCATTCTTCCACCCCGTCTACCCCTCAAATATGTACGTGTATATATTGCTAGAGAAAAACCAGGGGCTGCTCCAGCGAACAGGGAGCAGCAGCGTCCTGGGTTCAAGTGACAGGGCCCTGGTATAAAGCTGTACCTGAACTTGCACCTCATTCAGGAGCCATCAGTGGCCGCCACCTATGCAGTTTTTTAAGTTATGCCAACTAGAAAGAAAAAGAAACCGTGCAGGCCAAGCGGAGTCAATAAAAACAGAGAGGAGCTCCCTTGTTTCTGATCAAGGACTTTGATTCAGAAACCCCGGGCCAGTAGCAATTCTGCCTGCCCCCTTTGGTGCGCATTTGTGGCTCCTCCTGAAGGCAGCATCAGCACCCCTGTAACCGTGGGTGACATTTAGCTGTCACGTCAAGCGGACTGCTTCCCAGCAGCTTTGAAATGCTCTCACTATGGCACACAGAGCAGTTCAGGTCACAAATCTACGTATCTTCATGGTGTTCCTTCAATGTCCCAAAGCTCAAACCTGACTCTAAAAGTCACCAGGTTTAGTGACCAAGCTTATGCATTAATTTTAGAATGACAACAACAAGATTAAGGTAGAAAGAGTTTTAAAAAGCAAACTCTTCATTTTAATGCTGGCATGAATTTTGCACATCAAAACAGCAACTATAAACACCCAAATCTCTTAAATATGGGCAGTATCTATCACTTTTTACCAGTACCTGCTTTACTCAGTTAGCAATAGCTTACTGACAGATATATATATTTCTATAAGTAACAGTACTAATCCATGAAACATCACTTTTGGCTACATGTATATGGGAATAGAAAAGCTTTGGTATTTGTATGTGATTTTACACTGCAGACTTGTCATTAACACCAGACAGCAAGTTACCAGCAAGAAGAAATGATACTGGCGGTAATACTTCTGCTTTTCCAGAAACACCATAGGGACCTACATTCAGGCACACAAATTATGCTTTTCTATAGGTGTGACAAAGACTTTCAAGATTAAAAAAAGAAAGAAACTGGTTACAAATAACTGTAGATCTGACCAATTTGCTCAGGTCTCTAAAGCTACAGTTAGACATTGCTCTATGTTGTCTGAAAGAATAGCTTGCTGTACTGCACTGTACCTACAGGTGCTACAAGGCTTTCAGTCAAGACAACGGCAGGATTAAGATTAGCCAAAAGGCACAGGAAAGAATTTCATGGGCACGATGTTATGAGAAATCTGGTGATTTGCTTAGACACATCATATTCCTGTGTATTCAAAATAAACAGCTTTTAATACAGTACCACATTGACAAGTGGACCAACTATAACTGCAAATCCATGAAGAACTCTGCTGCAGTCTCTACAGTAAACAGAGTTCAGTACCCACAGCTGGGAAGCTAAATCTCAACTCCAACAGTATTTCTGTGAGTGCAGAAAAGTCCTTTTCCTGGTATGTGCATCGGTGTACAATCTCCAAAACACAAATACAAAACCTGTAATTAGCACAGGAAGCCTTCAGGAAGTGCTCCAAAAAGCACCCTTCAAAATTCTCAATTTAAATGTCTACAGCAGATTATAACTAAAGTACACTTTTCAGTGCAGTTAGGCAAATTCTGGTTTGGATACTTTGAAAAAACCCATATTCTAAGACTGTTTTGGTGACACGGAATTGCATGACATTGCAACACGGTGTTCAAATACAAACAAAATTAAGGCATACAGATAAAATAGCACTAGCTAAAAAAAGCCAAATAACTTCTCATTTTATTGTACTGAAAGGACTGTTTAGCTACAAATGAAATTGCAAATCAAGTTAAAAATTTAAGACTATTTAAACTGCCAAGAAAAAAGTCTACGTGGATTTAACTTTGCAGTTATTAGATCCATACCTTTTTAAGTCCTTTCATGGCTATTTTTAATTTGGGTGATAGAAATAAACAACTTGCTCTAACACAACTGAACCTTTCAGTTGCACTCAAGCAGGACTGTTAGTTACACCATTAAAACCATACTCCAGAAGTAGCTTGACTTTTGTTAGTTAATACATGCAACAAACAATTACAACATTCATTAGCAGATTAGTCCTTTGAAAATATGCATACTCATTGTGAACCTTGATTCTTACTTTTTGAGAGCACAGCTTCATTGTGGCATTTACAGAAAAGCGAAACAACCCTGCAACAATATTGTTTTCACTCACATTTTCTAGTAATTGGATTCAACAATTAAGAATAATTCATGATTCTAAAATGCTAGTATCTTTGTTAGTAAGATATTAGAAGCTGTGAGCTTCTGGAGTTTTAAGCATGCAATTCCATGTGCCCTCTCAAATTCTAGAACTAGGGTTTGTTCACTATCACACCAGTAGCCAATGTTAAGTGTTTTACAGATGTTATATATGTATACAGAAGTACTATGTTATTTAATGCAGCTTATTTTACTACATTACCCCAATAGAGGATAAATATTTGCTAACCTTTTGTAAAAGTCTGATTGAGCTTTATAATTATTTCTAACTCGAAATATTTATGTTAATAACCATCTAATTTACTGCAAGTTGCTTAAGTCAGTAGACAAATTCTCCAGAGGGTTAAAAAAAAAAAAAAAAAAAGCTCAAGCCTAATCTTGGTTAAATTAATAAAATTCTACTAGAATCACTGGAACTGGCAAATCTCATCTTCATTTAAGAAGCACTGTCTTTATGTTGGCAGCTTTCTGTTATGACAAAGAAATTAAGGAAAATCCATTCTGCAAATTCTTTTGTTCCTGGCTCCAAAATGCTTACCATTGTCATGACTGAATGCTGTTTTTTAGAAAAGGCACAAAAGCAGCAAACTCCATTATTCAGTAATTAAAAATCACAATGAAGAGGTGATATTGCAATATACATGAGCCAGCACTGTCTCACAAAAAGGACACATTATAAGAAAACTAGATTCTGAAAGTTTTCAAGCTTCAGAGAGTGCAGTTTTCTTTTAGAATAGTGTATTTAAATGTTATGAACGCTACAGAAAAACCTGGTTACACTTTCCCTTTAATGTCCTTTTTTGGTAATAAGGAAATTTCCTTACCTTTTCAGATATCACTGTCCAGTACTGATTTTTATATGTATTTTCACCTTGGGTTTGGTACCTTCTTAATCTGTTTGAAATCAATCATTTCAATTATATGATCTTTAAAATTACCTAAATAAACTGTTCGACTCTACATTAAACTACCCATCCCTGCTGTCACTAGATTTTGCTTATAAAGCAAAGCATTATTGGTACATACCAATTCTTCTTAAAGGCTGCTTTCATAGCTTTTATCTAGGGACAGACAAGCAAAAAAAAAAAGTCAATACAAACTGAACTTTCTTTTCAGCCTTCTAAACTTTCTCTGGTCTGACTAGTTCTTCCCATGCTCAGAAAACCCTGCACAGTTGTGTACCCTGACCGAGAAAATTATAAGCTGGGTAAAGTACTCACAAACTGAAAAAGCCACCACTCAGTCTCAGGAGAGATGGTCTCAAAAAAAAAAAAAAAAAAAAAAAGNACTGATTAAGATAGATAGATAGATCCATACTCCTGCTTATGCTCTGGTACAAAATTTGGAAGTTAGCAGAATAAATTCAGAAATCTCATGAGTGAACTACCATGGGAATGGGTAAGCTTACTGTTCTATCTCCATGCACTTCATAATTCTGATAATCCTCTGAAGATGCAAAACAGGTAGAGCTTTGTCAGAGTGGACAAGGTTCACAGTACCGGCCCATTCTGCCTTTATAAAACAAGAAAAGCGAGCAACAAATCATCCAAAACAGTATACATTATTTCAGTTCTGTAGTCCAATAGTTTATTTCCAAATGCCCTTTTAAATTATTTATGTTGTGTTCTTCTACAAAAATATGACAGTTTGACTCCTCTGTTGTGAAAAGTAAGTTATTCACTACACCTGATCAGTACCTGGACTTTCAATTGAGAAGCAGTATGTCAGAGTTTTACTTTTGCTCTTTTATTATACTCTTTCAGAAATGGAAAAAGCAATTAACGTACTTTTTATAACAGTTGGTAATCTGACAAACACCAATCATCTCAATTATCAGGCTGGAGTAATCACGCTCACGTTATTTAATTGCTGGCTCTTGTTGCACTTTTGGTCTGTTCTTCATACAATCTTTTGTGTTGTGCCTCCTTGTTCATGTGGATTCACCATCGCTACCTTATTAAAAACATAACTGGAGTCTTATCTTTCTCAGTGACTTATTCCTGGCATTAAAAGATGTTTAACATTATTTCAGGAATTTTCAACACATCCTAGATGGCTGAACTGTGTTACTAAAAGAATTTTTTTTTTAGTGCATAATGGGAAGAATTTTATATTATTCAGGCACTTGATGTTGATATACATTCCATCCTAGTGCCCCTCAACAGCTGTGAAAGCATTATAACTCATTCTGAACTAAGTAACTCATATACTGCACAAGGATTAGTCACTCCCTTTCCCCTTCAGCCATTCATGGGACTGTGAAGAACTGACTCTCAACATCACTATTTTTTCTTATCTAAGATAACTGTCTCCCTCCCAGCTTATGCAACAGAGGTTCTCTTTGGCAGATACAGCAGGAGGCATTCTCCTAACTATTTACATCCAACAGCTGACCCTGGTCTATTATGGAAATTTTCCCCTTGCAGTATAGTAGTTCCTAGGAGTCTGGGTCCATAATCTGGTTACCTGTAATTACTTTCCTATTAAGATAATACAATAGTTCTACACCAAAACCTCTAACTAGTACATCAGTGTTGAGTTCTTTTTCGTTATTTTCTTTTGGTCACATAGAAGTACCGGTTAGACACAGTGCTGTACAAAGAGTTCCAAGTTCTTCCAGCTTTATCATTAACTCTCAGAACTGCGTGTTCCAGCTTAAACTGTAAAATCCAGAAACGGATTAAAATGCTAAAATATAGTAAGAACTTAGAACTCTCTGCCACAAGTACCTACAATATGAAGAAGAATCAGAGAACTAACCTTCTTGTCCTTTAGCTGCATGTCTATTTTTCCCTGCACCCTGAGTCAGTCAGTGGTGTCAGAAAAAGTCACACAGTTCCTGACTGTCCAAGCTTTTGTCTTTTTTTTTTTTTTTTTCCCCTTTAAATAAGGAACAAGTATGTACTAAAGTGCTTTATCTACACGAACCACATCAGTACATTATAGAAACAAAAAGTTCTAGTCCTGGTGGGAGTGGGGGAGAGAAGATTCTCATTTTAGATACAAAATTTAGATTGTTTACAATCTAAGTGAAACAAAGATTCAAGAGAATATTCTCTCTCTTGTCTTTTTTTCTCCTTTTTTGTAAAAAATAAAAATAAAAGTGCAGTCAAATAGAAAATAAATGCAGTAGATGCAAGCTGAGTTGAGGCAGGCTGTTAGTGATAGTGTGCAAACGTGTGTCTTAGCAGTTCATCTGCAAATGGTCGCAACTTGGCCTCGATAAAAATCCGTTTCAAGAAATCCCGAGCATGGTCGGAGACATGAGGTGGTAGCTGGGGGTTGGTTGGCTGAGTGGCAATTTTAAAGATGGCAGCCATGGCTTCGAACTCTGCCCACGGGGGCTTCTCAGTGAGCATTTCTACCACTGTACAACCTACGCTCCTGAAACAGAGGCAGAAGTGAAAGAGCAGGTTACGACAGAGTCATGCCCTTCTAGGAAAACAAGAAATAGCAGAGAGCTACTAAAATACCACATATAAGCAGTGTCCACTTAACTCTATGGCGCAACTTCAACGGAAAACACGTGTTTACAAAAATCGCGTGTACACCTCTACACTTTTATCTCCAAGTTACACAAATCACTACCTACATCTTCACTCGATTACTTCACTGGGCCAAAAGCCACAACCTCAGTGAAGAGACAATTCGGTATTTCTCTAGGTGATACCAACTTCGTTACGGTACCGCCACTATTCAGCGCTCAACAGGCTGATACAGGCCACAAATGCTGTGCAGCCCTTGTACCCCAGCTCTTGAGATGCCTGCAGAATTTGAATGCACTTGAAAGCTTTCTTGCTCATTAAGACCTAATGGAAATACAAAGCAACAGGAATGCTTTGAGTATACTGCATGTATTGCTAGCTCATTAGAAATGCACAAGTTATCACCAATGTACAATGCACAAACATGACATGGAAGTTAAAAAGTTTAAAACCATACCTCAGTAGTATCCTCTTTTACTTAAGGATACTGAAAATATACTTAGGTTGCCAAACAAAATTTTAAGATCCTAAACAATCTTTGTACACAAAGCTTGCATTTAAAGGACTTAGGAAGGCAGAAGGCAGTACACATGGCCAGAAAAACTTTGTTCTGTAAGTCCTGCAAGATCAGCTTCTTCCAGTAACAAGCGAATGATACTGCAAAATGGATAGGCTGGAATAATTTCCCAATTTTCAGGAAGTTTTATGTTTTTTCAAGATGCTTGCAAGAAGTTTTATGGTTAGACAGAGGTACATTTCTTTACACAACAAGGGTTTAGTGAATGACAGAAGTCCAACTTTAGGTTTTTTTTTTCCCTCTTAGTTTTAACCAGGATTTTTTCCATCAAAAAACATGTATTAACCTTGGTACAAATACTTCAAAGTTGAACAAGTCAACTGCCTATACAGCTATCCTATTAGTAATTATTCTGCTATACTTGAATAAGTGATCTGAAGTAGGCTAAATTAATTTCCCTGACAGTACATGGAATTAAGAGTATTGCCATTCGTTGGATATAATGTGGTTCCTTTTTAAACACACAAAGTGTTACTACTCCTGCATACCTACTGTTGCCTACCCATTATTCTGGGTGTTCACAGATCACCTGTAGCACAAGGAATCTAATCACTAAAATCATCTGTCCATTGGGCTGGAGCTATGTTACATCGTGTAACAAGACATAGTCTATCACAACCATTCATTTTTGAAAATTACCTTTCCATCTTAAATATTTAATAACAACTTAAACCAAATTATTTTTTGATAGCTCCTATTTAAAACTGGTCAATTCATTCTTATGTACTCATCTTTTAAAAGGACCAGCATTTCATTTTCTGCCTTGCAAAGGTACTTCAGTGGTAAAGTTTCATTATTACAGGACACTGACTTAACTGATGCTTCAAAGCTTCACATATTGCTTTCACCCAGCACCTCTCCAGGATTTACAAACAATGTAATAACCCTCACTTCATGCAAGGTCTTCAGAGGATTCTCTTATGAACCCTAAATCAATGGGCTAAGGAATTGCCAAATGGAAAATTCCTAAATTTCAGTGTTACACTCTCCAAACACGACTGTCAGTGCTCACGCTTGCCACCTTCTTCAGCTTGAAGCCCAGAATGAAACACTCCAAATTTCAGATAACAAATACCTACACTCTGTTGAAAAAGAGCCCATTCTGAAATGACACCTTTCAATAGAGAAGGTTTTTTCAACATACCAGATGTCTGCTTTTCTGCCATACCCTTCTCCACTAATAACTTCTGGGCTCATCCAGTATGGAGTTCCTGTGACAGACTTCATTCCCGTACCAGAGAGACAGATAGTCTGCAGTCTTTTGCTGGCACCAAAGTCACCGAGCTTCACATTGCCTGCTGAATCTCGGAGAATATTTGCTCCTGGAAGGAAGGGAATACACCATTACATTCATGAAAGGCTCATTAACATTTTGGTGTGGATACAATGGTATCAAAAAAACGGTAACAAAATTTTGGATTCAGTGATATAACGCAAGATCAGCCTAGTATTTCAAGTCAGAGAATTTACTTTCTCTGCTCATTCCTATTACTCTATTCCAAGGGTCAGAAAATAACAAATTGTACACATTGTTTTGCACCCTAGGCCTTCTCCAGAAAGTGCCAGTCACTTTGTAAAGCCTTCCTAACAAAATAAGGAATGTGCCATACAAGGGAAATAAAAGAAACGGGAAAGAAGTTTCCCCACAACTGAAAACATCTTCATAGAATATTAAAGCAATATCTCAAACTGTGTTACAGATCTGTTCAAAACACTTATCTGCATAAGCATGTACAAATTGGCCATGATATCTCAACCTTTTTTGGAACAAAAAATTATCGATACAAAGCCACAGGAAAATTGTAAACGTTTTAGGGAATACAACAGTATTGTGTTCAACGAACCTATTTTGCACATCACCATCTTACTACATATTCATAACTTGCTTATGCAGCACTTGCAAGTCAGCTGTATCTATCTGCAAAAAGTAAGTATGTCTGTTTCCTCAAGTTTTCTGGCAGTAAAATCAAAGAATTCTGAGTCACTTGATCAGGCAAGTCACCTCTGCCAGTCATTTCTTGTACTAGGGAAGTGCTGGGTAATTTCCATATAATTGATGAAACAAAACTCTGTAAAAATAAACTTTTGAGTCATGATGCTTTCCTCTGCACATTCTAATTATAATGACATCATCCTCTGATATATTCAGAACTATTAATACTAAAATAAAATCAGAAAGAAATTTATCATGATTGTTGTGCAGACAGACGATGGAAACATTTTCAGAAGTCTGCTAGAACATCATAAAGATGTTTATTTTTTCCCCCTCAGGTAACAACAGTGACAAGAATAAATGACAGAAAGCAATTTCATTGATTTTAAATCAGTATTTTGGCATTTCAGACTTAATTACACTTCAGCGCTTCTCACAAGACTAGAAAAGAATCTGTAGTAAAGAGCACTGAACTGTGCACAGAACTATCATTACCTTTAATATCTCGATGGACAATCATATTACTGTGCAAATAGTGAACTCCTTCCAAAATCTGCCGTGTGTATTTACGAGTCACATTCTCTGTGAGTGCTCCATATGATTTCAATTGGTCTTTGATGGAACCCTATAGCAAACATGAGGTATAAAACACTGTAACATTTCTAGAATCACAACTAGGCTAATACTACAGTTGAATTTCAATGAAATTTATGCCTGAAATGTAGACATTTAAAGTTGCGGTACTTCTCAAGATCAACTTAAAAGCACAGATATAGTTTTACTTCCACTGAGAAAAATAAAAACTTTGACAAAAGAAAGGCTGGACAGAGAAGTCATATACTGAAATGTTAAGCTATTAAAACTGTCAAGCAGCTGAATACTTCCAGAAAAATAACAGCAGTGCTTTCACTCAAACAGCACTCAGACTCATGTTGGACAAAAGAAATGCTGTTTAGCCTGGTTAGTTTATACTCAGGGGAAAAAAAAATAGGTTGTCAAGAAAAAAACCCACCACATGCTGGAGGATGGTGTTTTATGTAAAAATTAAGAGGTAAACATGTCTTGGCTTAAAATAACATTAAATAAAAATGTCATCATTTTCTAACTATTTTTGTATAACCTGGCTTTGTCACGCAAACTGCTAAGATTACTTCCATGACACTGTCCTTCAAATCTCAGAAAAATTCAAGAAGCCCCCCAAAACAAAGCCCAGAACTCACCTAAAAAAACCCCAAAGAAACAAATGAAAAAACAACCACCACCACCAAAAAATCACCCCCACACAGCTTTTCTTCTGTGGAGTCTCACGGTAAAGTAGGATGCTGTAACTATTTAGAAATACAAAGCCTATGTTTTTATACAAGCACATTTTACTTAGCTCTGCTGACCCCACTTGGTGAGAAAATGAAAGTCCACAGTTTTCTGACCTTATCATACTTAACAAAACAGCAGAAGAACAGTTCAGCATGTACCTAGGTGCCACACAAAAAACAAGCACCAAGATAATTTTCTGTATGCACTTATTCCCACACCATTCTTAGCTACTTTCTGTTTTCCTGAAATAATTGAGCACTTGAGATGGTGACTATGCAACAGCACAAGCTGAAGCGTGGCAACAAGAAAACATTAAAATTCAGGAAGATTCAAGAGTTTACTAATGATAATATTGTATTTTCAAAGACATTGCCAGACCGCAACATAAAGAACTTTTGTACAAACCACTGTAATTCTGAAAACCCAAACAAGCAATGGAGAAGATAGGCTGCTGTAAGCACTTGTCAATGGTACTGTTTTTAACCTGGACATTTCTTTAATATCTGTGCGCACTTCTGCAAAAACTGTCTACTTGGGTGCTCATCATATTGCGTAGAAATGACCGCTGAAGTGGACTGGCTCTCTTGCTTACCCCAGGCATATACTCCATGAATATAGAGAGTGTTCTTTCTGGTGGATCTCTCAAGAAGCCATAATACTGAACAATCCTTTCATGCAGCAGATTTTTCAACAACTGAATCTCACATTCAAGTGCATTTACCTCCTAAAAAGAAAAACCAGACAAGATTTACCACACTTGATGTAGTAATAATAATGTTTTGGATTTGGATTTTTTTAAAGCAGGACCATATGTACACGTTGAAGGGTTATGTAAACTAAGTAACAAAATACTCTTGTAGCTTATGTAAAGTTTATATATTTTATAACAAGAAAATATCACCATTAGATTGAGGGAAGTAAAAAAACCTATGCCTTTTCTATAAATTGACTTTGGGATGATTTTCCTGTTATTTCATTGTTACTCTTAATGTGAGGTTATGTTTGTTTCAGAGCACAGCAGATATCAGTAAGCATATGAAGTCAGTGATTATTATGCAACATGTCACAAGCCTCCAATTGGGTAAATAAATCAATCAATAAATCTTTAAATCTTTGTAGTGGAATAATTAGCATTAATTCTTAACTTTTCCAGGATGACAGTCTACACTTTAAAAATGCCTTCAAGGACCACTTAATATTTTAGTAATGAAATACAACAAAGGAAATCATTAACACATATGGTGCTTTCTCTAGAGCTATCCGAAATACTAAAAATTTTGCAAATGGGAAGATATTTTGAAATGGGCTGTACAGTAAGATGCTGGAAAAATACTAATTCATGAATTCAAACATGACTGGATTCTAAGTTTCACCTAGAAGTCTTTCACCAAAACTTACTTTTTAATCCATCACAGACTATTACTGATACCCTCACACTTCTGAGGTTAGAAGGAAAACAGATTTTTTTGACCCTGACAGGCACACATGACAAAATGCTGTGGCAAGTGAGGTCACAAAACTGTTCCTACAGGAGAGACTACAGTATTTTATATTTAACATTTCCAAAGCATAATCAGTTGTTCTATTACATTTTAAAGTAGCAGCAACAACTACACTAGAAATCTACAGCACAAATGATCTTGGCTTTTTTCCTTGATCCTACATCACTACTAGCAGCAACTATAACTGGTAGCCACTGAATTCTGCAATCATGCTTACACCTGTTGTTTCCCCGGCCTTGCTCCCCACAGTGCAGAATGTAGTCCTAATGCAGAAAAGTAATAATTCTTTTTCCATCCTGTAAAAAGCAGCAAGTATGGTTTGGGAAAAAAGAAATATAAAATCAGTACTACTTTTAAATAGCATCTCTCCTCAAGTGTCCAGTAATTAAAGAAGGACAAGTTCAATTTTAGAGAGAGAATAAACTGACAGCGAAACATCTGCTCTTCAGAGAGAAAGGCAGCGAATAACGTCCTCTGGCGGGACTCTGTTTATACCCTTGTCAAATCTGACCTGTGGTCATATTAATACCTGCTGGCCAAAAGGTCACTTCAGTGTACCTGGTGCCTCTCGACTGGTCAGTTCAATTTTCAACCTGTGGCCTCTAGGGTTTGGGGGTTTTTTTGTTTT
>VYZV01025757.1:0-11110 GCA_013401275.1 Pandion haliaetus
TTCCGTGGTTAGTAACACATCAGTAACCCTTGTGTCTTTGCTGTCACATGGATCTCCATCCCCTGCCTCCTCTGAGACAGCAGACCTAAGAACCTCGCTAGCACACTGGCCCTCAAACATTGGTGTGCTGCCCCCATACTTATCTCTCGTGAGCCTGGTTTTGTCCCTTTCCCCCTTCAAATCTAGTTTAATGCTCTTTCAATGAGCTCTGCTCATTGATTGTAATCACAACCTATTCCCATGACCCTGGCCCAATGTTTTAGCCAGAGTAAATATAGTGAAGGATTTTACAGATACAAACATACGAACACACATATGCACCTATTTATTTTTGGAAAAGCATCTATTTCACATTTTTGCTTTTCTCTTATTTCTCTAAAAACTTGCCAAAGCCTTCTACAAAAGGGAGAAAAAGGGAAAGAATTACAGGTGATTTCTCATCAAAGGTGTGGAAAGAAGGTGATTACATGTTGACAGGTAGCATGAGCCAGTAGAGGAGTCCCCTAGTATTGCTTAGGCTCCCTCATGCTGCAGATATCACTCTGTTAAATAAGGACTATGAAATAGAGCAAGTCCTTTGGTCTTCCCCTTGAACATGCTAACTTCAGACCTGTCTACTGATCCCATACATCTGTTCTTTGAAGGCAGTGTAATTTATAAGGACAGAACACACAATGATAATGGATTCAATTTGAAAAATCTGGTCTCAATTAATAAATCTTTGTTTTGATTCAGACTTAGTTTTTACTGATATATTACTGTAAACACAGTTGCTGAAAACATATAACATTTGTTTTGAGTGACAAATAGCAGGAGATACTAGAAGTAAGCATTTGTCAAGGACTAGCAATAGTTATTTTATTATGGTGCTAAAATCACTACTGCCTGACTCAGATCTATACTTCAGCTATAAAATTAATGTATTGACTGTGTCTTAATGTTGCTTTCTTATCAGCAACCACTGTGTATCAGTAATATTAAAGACTGTGATAGGTTTACTTACAGTAATCCACTAGTGATATTTTCCCTTACAAACCTAAAGTCTTCACTTGGTATTTATTTGGATATTTTACTGTTCAGTACAATTAAGAATATTTTACTTTCTATCCATTCCTAATTCATTCCCATATTATGTCCCTTTGTAAGATAATGTTAAGGGTCTTCCATTTTATACCAAAGTCATTTTTTTTTCAGAACCTGGAATGGACCCAGTTTGTATTGTTCTAAAGAAATTATTCATCACTAATTATGGCCTAAATTGCTGGGTTTCACTGTTGAGTCTTTGTTAGACTAGGCATAGACATGAAGATGACACATACTTGCTGTACATACATAACCAGCAGAAGCATGTTCTTTTTAATTCCATTGGACCATTTTATCATGTTAATTTTTGCTTCAAGGACACATTTTTTACTTCCACAGAGAGCCACTTGCTGTAAATAAATCCTAATCTGCTATATTAAAATTGTTGTGGTAAGCACCTACATAACTCTCTCTGATCTTCTGAGATCTGCATATAGTGTCCCCTACGGGGAAGCTTTGAAGGCAATAAGTATCACGTAAATGGAAGACCAGAGTCAAATCTAAATCACGTTTTCCAGTTCACATAGCACAGACATCTTCCATTGACCCCAAGTACCTAATCAAAATGAACCAAGTGAACTGGAGGATGAGCAACTCTCCAGCTATGAACGTGCGAATAAGCAAGCTCTGAGAAGTAAATGCATCTTTCAAAATATTTAGTAAAAACACCTGTTGCTCAACCAGAAATCCTTGTTGTAACCTTTTATATCTGGGAACTAAATCTTATGTCTCAAAAAGGCTTCAGCTGGTGCAATTCACAAATTTGGATTAGCTACCAATTAAGGCGTAGCTATGAACATCTTCTGACACTCTTCAATTTTACTAACAACCATATGAGCCATTTCAAGACGTCTGTCTTTGTGTTCTGTGTTCTACATTAAATAGGCAAATCAACATGAGCAATCACACTCCTACTTTTGGCCAGCACCTTTGACAGCATAAACATTTGACTGAACGATGAAAGAAGACTGCACTAGAAGGCAGAGCTTTGGAGAAGAAAAAACCCCGAGTTTCGTGGTATAGATTCCACATTTCTTACTGTAAAAAAAAAAAATCATTCTAATCCTGAATTCACCTGTTGCACTCAGCTTTCTCTCATTAAAATTTTATCCCACATATACTCTGCAGAACTTCCGTTAAATAGGAAGAAGGAGTGACAGGTATTTCTTTTGAACATTTTCTCCCTCCCACAGTGTTAAGAGGGAGAAAAGTATGAAGATAGAAACGTAAGCAGGAAATAGGACAGGAGGATAGATTGATAATGTAGCAGAGCTGTTTTCATAATTAAAAAGGTGTCAGGGACTGCAGTTTGTTTATTGCTTGTCCAGACTGAACAAACAAGTTGAATTCTTTGTATTTTAATATAATAAATCTAGCTATAAAGAAAGTTGGGGGGGTTTTTTGTAATTTGTATCTTAAGCAAAGAAACTAAGTTTTTAACAATGTAGATAACACATTCAAAGGATAAAACTTGCTGTTAAAGGACACCTATTTCCTTTCTCCTCATCTGGACCTGTGCTACTATGAATTCATTTCACATTCTGAAAAGGACCATCGATCTCAGTGTGGGGATTGCCCCTTGTATTTCCAAAATGAACAATACCCTTAAAGCATTTTGCTGTAGTGGTAACAGGAAACGCAGTTGTGCCATGACTGGATCACTCAACGAGAACAATACAGAAAAAGAAGGTTTGAAAGGAGCTCAAGATAACTGCCTAAGAGTTTGCCCCAAATAAGTGTGTACGTGTGTGTTCACTCACACATGCATGAGTGTTTATTCCTAACTGAAATAAAAAAGAAACTCTCTCCATTTACTGTTTGGGAAAGCACGTGTATGTGCGGTTTAGCCCATGTGAGGTAAGCAGAGACCAATATGTGTTTAGATACGTCAACAGCATAGAAATTACTAGTAAAGAGTAAGAGATAGTTCCACTGTGATGTGTTAGTTTCAACTCAATGTCATTTTAAAAAAGTCTACTGGATTTAAATTTGTCTGTCAATACAAACACTAATTGTAGATATAAAGGCATTTTCTAGTAATGAAGTTTTCATTACATTACCAGCAAAACGGATCCTAAATCTCATGCCAATGAAAATCTTATCCTTAAAGCCCAAGCTCCTCTGAGAATTCTTAGCTGCAGAGGAATTTAGTTTGAATTATTATTATATCACTTAAATTTTTAGACCGTTGTTCACAGGGATTATTAAACTATGGGTACAATGGAATGATTTATTAACTACGCTATCCTGAACTAAACTCCTGTCCTCCTGCTGCCTTTCCCCTAGTTTTGAGACATAATCTTATTTACTTGAAGTGTTTATCCACTTTACTGTATAAAATAAACTTATTTATTTCAAACAAAAAATGTTTGCTAATTAATTTCTTAATCAGTTATGGGGCATAAATCTTGTTTTCAACATAGCCTTTTTGACTCTGTTTGAAAGCCATTCTTTATTCCAAGGCAATATCTTCTGCTTGCACTGAAAAATCAAATAAAAATACAATTTACATACTTTAACTCCAAGTCAAAATAATGGTTTTGCTTTATAATTTTCAAGGGCAACAACCAGCAGATGTGTTTTCTAATGGAGAACAGAGGCTGATGCACAACCTTTCACCTGAGACAGTGCACTTCCAGTTCTATGCATGTGAAAAAAAAAAAATATCAGGATAAACCTCATAGTCCAAAAAGAACCTCTTTTTAGTCTTCTGTCATCTTTATAGCAATAAATTTCATCTTGTTTATCTCAAATGCATTTATCAACTGAACATACAGACACAGGGTAGAGAAGCAGGGAATATAAAAAGCAAGTGCTACTGGATTGGTTCATAACAATGCCAGTGAAGAATCATTTCTTAAATCTGTTGTACCTAACACAACAGCTCAATTTTACGCCACTTCGGAAGACAGCTGGAAAAGTTTTAACTTCATGTGCAGGGGTAAATATCAGTGTCACATATGAAGCATTTTAGAATAAAGGCAGACAAAGGTATGTCCCTTGCTCCTGAAACTGTGCTCCACTGATGTGGCAATGCCACCCATGAGCGTACATGTGAACCATCCCTGGGACCCCTTCTACCAACCAGCAGAGCAGCTGGAGTGTAGTAGCCACCAATGCTTGCACTTTGGATTCCTCTGCTGCTGAATTTCACTGAAACTGTTAACACTGCTTTACCCATCACGTTGAGCACTCCAGGAGTATTGTCCCTGTTATGCCATTTCTGATGCAACACGGATTTTTTTTAAATTTGCAATCATGTATTTATCCATTTATTTGCAATTACAGACTATTGTATAATTATGTAATTATGGACTTTTAAAGATATGAATTGTTCCTTCCATTGTCCATCAAGAGCTGTAATGAATGACATTCAATTGCATAATTAACATATGTTTATAACATGCTATTTACACAACAGTTGAGTCTTTGCGCTTTGTCATGCTTGGATCAGTTTTGGCCAATTTGGTCCACCAGATGATACCCCTTCTCTGCAGAAACTCATGATCTGTCTGAGAGCAAGGGTGCTGAGGATACGTGCTCACGGCACATAGACTCTCATGGGTTGCTGCAGATGGACTACATTTAGGAAATAATTGTTAGCAAAATAGGAGCTGTGCTCTAAATATACGTGTGTGTGCGCACATGTAAAAGTTTAGGCCAGATTCTCCTATTCTTCGTATCCTCTGTACGTTTGTTGCTCTCCCTCTAATTCAGCAGCTCCATTATCTCACTTTATTCTTACTGTAGCAAAGGAACTTTGTCCAAGATTAGGGGATCTCTTTGATTGTACACCCACTTCAAGAATGAGAAGCAGAAGTAGGGACAGCCTATCTGAAAATGGGAGTCATACTACAGCTTGTTTTCAAAAAAGAACATTCTAAAAAGTACAGATGTGATTCATGCTTCTGAAAAAACCAAAAATTTCACTTACTCTTTTGGATGAATTATTCGAATGGGTGTAAGCCATACAACTTGATTTTTTTCTTTCTACTCCTGTACTTAAAAAAAGAAAGGGGTGGGGAATGCACCAATTCTGAAGACACTGACAGTGGTTAAACCCTTCCTCCATGCACAAAGGTATAGAGGGGATAAGTTTTGTACTTTAAGCACAGAAATTAGCATTAGCTAATTGGTCTCAGTAGGGGTCAGTAGCAACAGCTAAGAGGACTTCAGGTTTTATTCTGATTTTGTCATCCTGCATTGCTCTTCCTTAAACTACACAGGCACGTGACAACATGTAGTTCTCAAATTAGTTTGCAGGATGAGACACACAGAAGAGGGACTGCTCACTTTCCGCAGCTCCTGTTTTAATTTGGAGAGCTTGTATGCAAGACAGAGGAACCGCGTCACTGTCAGAGTGCCTCTAGCCTGTGAATGGGCAGGTACTCACATCGCACTGTGCTTTTTCACTTCACGGATATTTTGTTTCTGGTTTTCATCTTGTTTTCCTTAATCTAGATTTAAAAGTCACTAGCTACACAGCATTACATGTTTCGCTTCTTAAATGTGGAGAAATAAAAAGGTACCCACGAGAAGAAAAAATTTCTGATTAGCAAGTCATCTGTTTAGCGATAAATAGACTTTCCACTATTCCTTTAAGCTACATGTAACTTTTCCCCCATATTTCTAGAATTTTTTTCTCATTATTTATACATATATCGGAAAAGGATCATTTTATGTATGATATTCTATGGTAAAACTACACCTAATAATACTTGCAGAAGGAAAAAAACCCAACCCTGCCTTGAATTCCAGATATTGAGCACAAGTCATGTTTACTCTGGCAAAATAGAAAAATCCCTTCTTGCTGTTTGATTGCTGTTCATAAATTGCTGCTTTGAAAACAGCATACAAAATGTACAGAAAAAATGAGAGAATTTTGGTTTTTAAATTACCTACTAAAAAGCATCTATCTTGAGTGTCTGTAAGCAGGGAGGAAAAGAGTACATTTCCCTACTAGTAGGGACAATCTACAGCATTTTTATTTTACTTTAAAATTTAAAAAAAAAAGAAAAAAACCACAGCAGTTTTATTGTGTTACCTTGAAGAAGGAGTAAAAAAATCATGACAAACAACTGATCAGTAATTTGCCACTACCTAGCATACTTAGCATCTAGCTGAAGTAATCATTCTGTATTGGGTCTGAACTAGCCCTTTTAAAGCTGTATCTTACAGACACTCTGAAAAGGTTAAGTACTATTGTGCTTAACATCATTTTATCATGATTTGCAAATCTTTTCAAATAATCACATACTTTTTTGTAAAGGCAAAAACTTAAGATAATCTAAGGCAACACCCACCAGTACCCGAGTAATATCTTAGGCTTCATATGACCTCAGGTTTCTGTGAGAAAATATTCCATATCAGGTAAATAAATATATTTGATTGAAGGAGATAAATTTAGACTTTTCAGTTACCAAAATTCACAGCACCTTGTCACTGAATGCATGCTTCCAAAAATGTCATACCAGTACTTACGATTTCAGGCACAACCAAATGAAGAACTATGCAATCCACACAGAAGATCAACTTTGATTGAATAAGTAAAGAGTTGTAGGTTGGGGGCAGGTACTTCCTTTTTTGAAGTATTTAGTAAATCAGATTTTTACCTTTATTAGCCCTGTGGGAGTAGGGACTGAGAGTCCTAAAGCTGCATTAATTTGTGCTTAATAAAATTCCACTGGCAGGAAACGCAGCTGTAAAAAGCAAATGTGTGTCCTGATGTGCATATTTAATATCAATTTCTTCATCCCCAAAAGCTGTGTCTCTCTCAGGAGCATGTTAAAGGCACAGACAAAGAAAAATAAATATCAGAGATTACTTCCAGTGTCAACTGTTTTGGGAGAGGCAATAAGCATTGCCAAATGGCGAGCCAGAAGAGATACCAATGTAATTCAAAGCCTTCAGAAATTATTATATATCAAAGAATTATACCTTAATTTCTTCTTCTATGAGGCAGAGCATTAAAAGAAGGCATGTGATGCACCCCTAAAACCAACTCCTGTTGTCTTAATGAATTAGAAAAGTGGTTTATTTATTTCTATAGTAGCTTACTTATTGACACATTTTTGTGTGTGTGCAAAAAGTAATTTCTGGTTAATACTTGAACCATCTGTGCTATTCTAATCCTAAGCTGCTTAGTCTGTACATATAAAAAGACTTCTATTTTGTCTTTAAGGGGTCTTGAGGATTTTTGATTCTGCTGAAATTTTATTCAGATCTTTTATGAATATAAGTGTTTTCAACACATTATGAACTTCTACAATAAAAACAGCACAAGACAATGTGATACTATAGGTAAAACCCAAGTGACAGAACATTAAAATCAGTGGACTCTATTAATATGGTCAAGCAAAATCAATTGCAAAACCAAAATAGCTATTAGGCATATATAATGCATTATACAGCATGTAAACTGTATACCACAGTAAATAAAAACTTAACATTATCAGTTTTCTGATACTTCTTCCTAAATTACAGGAAGGTTTAAAAATTTATTATTAGTTTGGGTTAAATGTAATTTCCTCTGTGTTATTATTTTGTTTTTCAATTTAATATCATTGCCTTGTGCTTCAAGGTCTGGCCTAATGTACTTCTATTTAATATTCTTGTATTTTTTACACCAATGAGGAATTATTCCTTTCATTAAAACCAAAAATAACCCCACAAAAAGCAACGTATTTCAAATAAAGATAATACTTCATGAGTATTATGAAACTGCCAAACTACATTTATTCTACAGGATGTTTCAGCCATGTAGTTTCTTCATATGCACTGCATTTCCTAGATGAACATGCACTATTTCCTACCGAGTTCTGTTCTGACTTATGTAGATTTAGGAGACATGATGAAATTAACTTCTTCAGACTGCATTTTTTGCTACAAAAGTCATCAGGCAGAAGCATCCTGTGATTCAGACCCAAACTAAACCATGATTTCATCAACCTGTGAAACAGACATAAGCTTACATTGTAACTGGGACTAATATTTCTAATAAAACATCCTTTTTAACAAAACTGAAAATCAATAATAAGAGAAGTTTCAAAATTGACACTAGCCTTTTGAGAAACTGGAAATAGATCTTCCTGTCAAAGACTAAAACTGCTCTCCTCTGTCTAGACTGCACTGGGAGCAAAATTATCAGATTTTCATTTCCTCAATTTCACTCCACAGTGGTAAAACGTGCGAGTATTGATTCAACTGCTGAAACAAAAAGCAGGAGAGCTCTTCAGCTCGGCAGGGTCAATGGGTTTGTGGGTGTCTAATTATACCTATACAGGGCATATAAATCTTTCTACTAGTCATTACGTGAACATAAGAGTCCAAAGGTATCATTAGAATCCTTTTAGCCAAACACTCATTCTTCTTTTGTTTTATGAGGGGTCAAAGAAACTGGGAGTTAATATTACCGTGGCTCATAGATTTTCAAATTTGTGTTCGAATACAAGAAGATATGGTTTGAAGGAAAAGGCTATGCGTGTACCCATGCATGTCAACTTACAGGTCTGAGCTGTGCCCCTAAATCCATGTACAACTTCTTCTCTTTTTACAGTATTCAGTTGAGGTACACTGTAATGTAAACAACATGATAGCACAATAATTCATATTAATTGTGGTATGTTACAAATACAGTGTTAGTAAAGCTTTTGGTGAGTACTAATTTGTTTCAAAAGCAGACGAAATGCTAAGAATGAGCTGGAAACACTAGTTGTGGCAGAAGTACTAATCTTATTTTTCATCACTGTTGATTTCACTATACTCTTACAAAAACCCCTATCTTTTTTCTTTATACTTACTGAAATGACCTGATTCATGAAAAAAAATTAATATTGCTAGTGCATTAAAGCAATATTAAGAATAAAAAAAAAAGAAAAAAAAAGTAGCTATTACTATTAAGGAGGTGTGCTGCATTATATTATATTGTACATATTGTGAGAGTTGTTCAGATGGTTTTTAGGTTGTATAATCATGACGGTAAGAGAATAATATTTGTATTATAGGAAAGCTGTCATATTTTGCAACCAGATTACACAGATGCTGGGTGCTCAGCATTTTGAACATTAGATGGAGTTAGAGCCTTTCATTTTATCTATGAGAGTAGTAATAAAATCCCATATCAAGAGCGAAAGTGGTATTTTTGAAGTATTCATTTACTGGGAATTCAATCTTTATATTACAAACTGACCCCCCTACTTGAACCCAAAAGATACAATAGGCAGTTAGCCCAAAGTGCCAAAACAAAGAGGTAACAACTTTTAATAGTGAGGAAATAGACAGCAAAAAAAAAACCCAAACTTATAAATGTTCACATCACCAAAAAGGAAAATAGAGTCTGGCCCTACCTTTTTTAATAAACTGTTTCTGGCATTATGTTAAGGAAAGTCTCTAAATTCAATGAGACATGCTAAAAATTGTGAATAGGATGATATGATGCAATTATCCACAACAGCAAGAAACGAGCTTGTTGGTCCAGTCATTGATCCTTTCTGTCCTTTATTTGTCATGCTTCTATGCAAAGCACCTTCTGAGGCCTGGTGCAGGTAAAGCAAAGGCTATGTGGTTATCTAACTGTGCCCCTTGGCTAAAAACCTACCCATGCCTCCAGTCCAACCCTGCTCTGCCTCAAGCTCCCATCAAAACTGTAGTCCCACTGCAGATGGACTGGAGAGAGCAGGAACAGTACCGTAATTGGTGAGGAATCAGAAATCCCCGAAAATGAAAAAGTGGGGAGAGTTTGTACATTGATATCAGAAGGAAAAAAGGGCATATAGAGGTATGATGCATCAGCTGAAGATCCTGCTAGCACAAGAGCTTAAATTTCTTCAAGAGCTGTTCTGCCAGTGGGTCCCGTGGTCCTTCCTTGATCATCAGATGTGCTCGTCCTTGCTCCCTGTGCTCCAGCTCCCCATCTCCTACTCCTGCTCCTCACACCAGCCCCTTCCCTCCCTGCTTCAGCATTGGGCCCACCTGTGATGAGAGCACCCTCACTGCACCGAGCCCCTCTAAGACATCCTCTGCAGCTCACAGGTTTTGTTGGAGGGTCCCTGCTGCTGCCCAAAATCCTTCTTGGGTCGAGCATCGAGCTGCAGTGAGATCTGTGGCCTGTATTTGGATTTGTGTCTAATATTCCCACTACGGACATGGCCTCACGGCTGTTTGCCAACATGTGCTGTTACGGGGCCGGAGGGGAGAGGGGCACACAATCCCCCGCAGGTTCAAGACGAGCACGCTGCTTTGATCAATGTCTCTGTGGCCGTCTCTCCGTACACCTCACCCACTGACCCATTTAACAGCTAGCTGCAGTAAGTGCTAACCAACACGGGAGAAATGACATCATACCTCATCGCTCAGTCCCAGGCACCGAGCCTACGTGAAGTAAATGGGACCAAAGACCTGTACGTAAATTACGGCAAATTACTTGATCATGTGGGAGATTCGGTCTGCTCAGGTGAGAGTGGATCAGTGGCCAGGCATCATGTACCTACTATAAGTAACTGAACTGGGACAGAATAAAACTGGAGCTGCAGGAAACCAGGACAGTATTCAGTACCCAGATGAGTAATATAGGAAAAAAGGAAAAAATATTCCCTTTTTTTTCTATTTTGTACAGGGACTTTCAAACCACCAGGAATCTGATTACTGGTTAAAAGGCAAGTGAATCCTGAAAAGTCACAAACTCTCTACAAATGTGCAACAGAAACAGACATTGTCGTGGTTTCAGCCCAGCCGGTAACAAAGCACCACAAGGCCGCTCGCTCACTCCCCACCCCCTCGCCTGGCCACGTTGGGATGAGGAGAAAATACAAAGGCAGGCTCGTGGGTCGAGACAAGGACTGGGAGGGATCACTCCCCACTTATGGTCACGGGCAAAAGACAGGCTCAACTTGGGGAAGAAACAAAATCCATTTCATTTACTACCAATCAAATCAAAAACAAGGATATTAGGAAGGAAAACCAAACCTCAGAACACCTTCCCCCCCACTCCTCCCACCTTCCTGGCTCAGCTCCATTCCCGGTTCTCTCT
>VYZV01025758.1:0-29012 GCA_013401275.1 Pandion haliaetus
TTTCTCCCTGAAGCTTCTGTGATATATGGTTATATGGAAATAGAGATACCACATTTAAAATCTTGCCAAAGGCATTTTTTAAGGTTTTGTAAAATCTGGGATGGAAACTGGAGAGTGAACATGTTCTAAATGGTACTGTGTGGTGCCATGTAAAGCTTCTACAAAAGAAAAGCGATGTGGAAGGAGAAGCTTTACAACAGTTCTGTCTTCATCTGTTTCCATCCAGGCTAGCTACTGTCATTCACCCACTGGTACAAAATATCAATGTGTCTGCAGAAGGGAGAAATGCCAGTT
The DNA here is from genome assembly GCA_013401275.1 of Pandion haliaetus. Lineage (NCBI taxonomy): Eukaryota > Metazoa > Chordata > Aves > Accipitriformes > Pandionidae > Pandion > Pandion haliaetus. Next base: position 295 of record VYZV01025758.1, read on the forward strand.
CTCACCAATTCTGCACCATCTACCTTGTCAAAATGTTACTCAGACCTTGTGTATGTTAAATATCTCCTGGGAACATTTGTTTGAGATAACTTTTTAAAAAAATTATTTTCAGACACATCCAGAAATTAATACAAGATAAAAAGGGCCAGAGCCTTGAAAAAAAGTTTCATTAGCACCACATTGAATTCTGAAAGTAAAACACTTAGCAACAGAAGCAAGTAAATCAGTCCATTTTTTAGCATTCATATTTTAAAGCTGTCCAGAGAAATAAAAAATTTTCAGGCCAATGAGTATGCTGAGGCAAAGCAAACACTCCCTAAAGGCTTTTTCAGTCCTGTCTTTTCTGTAGCAAAAAAGTTACTGAATTCATTGTCCCATGCCGTCTGTCTCCTGTACCCACAACTCAGTTCTGCACAGAGAGCTGTAGCGTCCAAGCATAGTGTATTCTGGAGCCAAAAATGGCAATCGTTCTTCATCCTGACCATCTGAATAGGTCCACCTTCACCCAGAGCTTTCTTTGTTGCAGAGGCTTTCCTGAAATCAGTTAGTAGGACAGTTTCCTAGTTAGCATAGTAATTAAGCCATTGCAACTCATTTAATATCCCATACTGAGTACAACCCAGCCACAAAAGGAAGTATTTGGATCACTAGCAGTAATCTGCTTGTAATGTATCAGTCAATGTTTCCAAACACACTTATTGGCTGTAAATTTGCCATTTGTATTTTCTGCTTTGTAAAAAATGTGAATATTTTACTGACCACTATGATATTTGTATTCCAGAAGATTTTGTTTCATGTGTGTGAAACATCAACTTCCATACTAGATGAAATCAGAAATGCTTGATTATGTCCCACAGAGCTTGCACAATTAAAGGTAATAAATAAAGCACAACCCTGTGCTTTTAAAGCAAGAATGCAATGGAGTGACAACCCTGAACTTCCACGTTTCCATGGATCTCTTATAACCTGGCAGATTAAGCTCACATACTGTATTATTACTATTACAATATATTTGTTTCTATAGCAACTTCTGTGGTGCTACATAGTATTCTTAAATCACATTAAATTGCAGTGCAGTTTAGTATCTTAATGGCTGTTTCCCAAAATAGTGATTCTGAACTGCTTACCTGTGGAGGGTAAACATGGTGTAAGCATAATCAATACAAAATCTATTGCAGATTTCTCACTGATCCCTGTTGACCGCAACAGTTTGCTTAGTCACTGCCAGTTGACCAGCAACTTCTTTAAATCTCCAGCCATCAAGGCTCTTTTTGTTATTATTTTCTGTGAAAATTATTTGTATATCCTGAACTAAACTGGCAGTTTCAAACAGGTTGGGAAGGAATGGTAGGAGGTGCCAAGGGAGTACAAGATCATGACAAGGAGAGGGACAATGAAGTAGCTTCTCAGTGAGGGGTTTTAAATACAGAACTTCCAGTGATCATAAGTAGGGCTTTTTTAAGTCTTAAATGAATAATAACATCCCAAACTCATCATAATACCAGTGTATTGTCATCAATTCACTTTGGCAACAGTTTTCTAATTGCAAAAAGAAGGCAAGGGCTCTAGAGATGCAACCTTTTGAATGTTAATCCCCTATTTCTAAAGGACCTCAAAAAGTATTTACTTGTTTCGGTTCATGGGTCTGTACCATTCCCTTAAAATTTAAGTCACGCCTTTTTAGGGGCACTTGAATATTTAGAAATTATGAAGAAATGGGTCATAAGCAGAGCAGTGGGGTTAAAATGAGAAAATACTGTTTGTTACAGAGATCCAGAAGGCTACCTGCAACTTTTTCCCATGTTTTTTAAGTCCATCCTGCTTAGGTTTGATTGTTTTCCAACTAGCAAGGCATTTTCATTTTAATTTGTAGTAAACTGCTTTCTCTGTTTGAGGCTTGGAGGGGGAAAGGCATTTTGTGATTCAGATTCTCTGGAAGTACAGTGAGAAATAGGACATATCCACATTTAAATTAAAGTGTCTAATCTAATGAGTGAATTGTTAGCCACCCCTTCACTGTAATTCAAGATGGAATTTAGCAGGCAGTTTCTCATTTTTCAGACACACAGAAATGTTGTTCTCACTGCATGCCAGAATGACTTCTGAATCAAAAGTCAAGAGTTCTGTACTGACCTAATTGCAGAAGCAAAGGCCGCTCACTTTTCAATTTATTCTTGAGCAGGAACTTTGTTAAGTTTTTCTTCTTTTGCAAAATATCTCCATCGTCAGGGATCTATCAGTAGGGAGAACTTTCCACCTTCAGGATTTCTAGGGAACTTGACATTCATGCTCTGCACAGAGGAGATGTAGCGGGGCAGGATGACCTTAGCTGTGGAAATTCTTGGTGCCAGCTTTCACAGGCCTTGTGCGCTCATGGAAGTACTTGTGGCATTCAGAAATCAGGATAGATACTGTCTAACCCATCTCCTTGAGCATCTACCATCTTGTTCCTGAATACCTAACTCAGGTAAAATTTGCCTTGAAGAATCTATTTCCTAAAGGACTACAGCCAGGCTTAGCTGGTGAGATTTACCATATCAGGCCCTGTCCAAGATATTGGTGGAAGGGGAGCTGCAACACCATTTACAACCAGAAATTACTGTGGCTTTGATGACCTGATCCAAAGACCAGTTAATACGTTATAAGTGTTGCTATGGACTTTGCCTGGAATACTACAATACACTCGATGCATTTTATTTCTTAAACTTAAATACAGTACTGAAGACATTTATTCTTCTTAATTGTCCCCTTTACCTTCTAAAACTCCCTTATATGAAGCTTCCATATGGTTTCTTTATCAGACAAAACGTGTAAAGACAACAAAAGGAGAATAAAGTGTGTATTTAAACTGATTTTCTGTAACAGTGTTAGAAAACCTCAGCACATTTGTTCACCATTTGTTCCATTTTTTGGAGGGCCTTTGAGCTGACTAATAATACCAGAGCTTAAACTCCTGGAGGAAATGCTTTATAGTCCAGTTTTCATTTTACTCGCTGGGATGCAACCCCAAAGGGCCTGCTGAGTAATTTGTAGAAAAATGTGACCTGAGTCTGTTGTCAGCTCAAAGACCATAATAGGAGGGAAGATACGCTGGAAAGTCCTAATGTGTCTGTGATCAGAAGACGACGGCATTGCCAGTGCTGAACTGCAAGAATTATTACTCGAGTGTACTGAATGCTCCCAGAAAGCTGAGGAAAGGATCTTCATGGCAAGGACAGATGGCAGGAATCTGTGGGGTTTGTAGCAAATAAATGGGATCAAGTGACCTTTTGCCCTATGACCTAATCTGAGTTTGGGGACTTAGACATCCTCCATTCCTGCAGCCTTGCAGCGGAAGGACTGCCCTTGCTCTGCTGTACCTCAGATTTACACTGTCGTGGTTGTGGGACTTCAGTGGGTTCCCTCTATATCTTCACTGGGGGAAGTTAGTTAGAAGGACTCCCTGGCATATATTCAAGTGAAGGGAAGTCACCTTTAGTGAAATTTAGATGTGAACACTTGGACACACAAAATAATTTGTGTTCTTCAAGTTTTCAAATATACCACTGTTTTTTCCCATTTATTCTGCCACTTTCAGGCAAATACTGTTCTGAAGGTAAATGCCTAATGACTTGTTCAGTTTAAGTACTGATTCCCACCAACAATAAAAAAATAATATGCTACCCTGAATGCTAATAAACTTTAATGCTTTTATTCATAACTGTATGAATCACCAAGATTTATACTTACATAAAATTCTGGAAGTGAAAGTAACGAGGAAGTAATAGACTACTGTAGGAGACGGTCTATATTTTCTAATATATTTGTCAGCAAATCATGTACAATATGGCGTTGAATATTCTTGGATTATTTATTCAAAAAAGGAATCTTGGTAAAGAAAGATAAGATAGAGCAATTTAAAAAAATGTGAATTTAAGTTTATGAGCTGCAATGTTGCTCAGTTAAATTGCTCCCACCAAACTGGATCCCAGCTAAGGAACTCTTCAATTGTGTTCATACTGCTTCTTTTAAATTGCATTATTTTGTATTCTTTTTTATTTAATTAAAAGTAAAATTAGATACATTATTTCAGATTTTTTTACAGTTTTATGTAAGCTTCATGTGGCAAAGACATTACTTTTACTCTTAAATTACACTTGCTGAATTTCTGATAAGGTCATTAAAAACATAGCAATGTCCCTATCCATTTATGAGTGTGGAAGTCTCATTGCACTTTACACACTTCTAGTATTATTAGACCCTATGTTCTGGCAAAAATTCTGTGATAAGTCCTAAAGTCTGCCTGATCTCAAGTTCTGATTTATTCTGGAGTACTTGTCCACTACCGAATCCATGGTCTCCTTTTTGTTTGAGATAATTGCAGTCAATACTATTGTCAGTGTGTTACAAGAGCATTTCAGCCTTCTAGATGCAATGTCATCCACTGGATAAGAAACTGAATTATGACAAAAGTTGTATAAACTCTTCTGCTCACTGTAGGATTGATCTAAGCGAGTCCCTTGACTTCTCTGCTTCCTCTCCCACCATTTATGTGTGCTATCCATTAACATCATAAACTCTCCAGGGCAGAAACTGGGTTTGAAGTGCTTGGTTGAGGAGGAGCTTAATCCCTTTAACTGCTACTTAAATATAAATAATAGTAATAAACTCTTGGCAGCAGGCTGCTGAATAGTGCTGCATATCCATGCTGATTAATACTGTCCCATTGGCTCCTTGAATGTGCCTCCCCTGGGTCCCAGCCCATTGACACTCAGCCTGGAGCAGTCAGTCACGCTTTCTCCCCTCGGTCCAGCTGCAGCATTCAGGCTCAGCACCAATGTGGCAGAGAGGTGATGGATTCTGCTTTCCTTCCAAAAGACCAAAACTGCAGGCAAAGAGGGTGTGTGACAGGTGTGAGCTGTGTGAGTGGTGCAACACATGCTCTTTCTGCAAAGGCATTTTGGTGTGGGCTCACAGCGCTCGTCCCTGGCAAGTGGGTTAGTCCCTGCTGCGTGGCCCCTCCTGTGCCCGTAGCATGGGGCGGGTGGGATCATCCCAGCTGGAAACCTGGCTCTTCAGTGCGTGTTGTAGCGATGCGTTTCTTTCAGCTTGGGCACTTTCCAGTATCAGCCCAAGTGAATGTTGCATGTTTTCATATAAAATGTAGTCCTAAAAGTTTTAGGTTGGGTCTTTCAAAAGGCTTTTGAAATTTGATGACAAGAAGTACATTGGAATATGTGGTTTTGCTGAAACTAAAGCATGTGGTTTTGCTGAAACTAAAGCAGTAACTTGTGGCTGTTTACACATTCAACCACCATTTTGTTTAGGTCTGTATGAACAGGATTTTATACCAATCACAGGAATTATATTTCATTCTTCTCTTGAAAATTGCTTGGACAAAGTATTAATGTTAAGAGAAGCTACAGAAGACAGTGACCACCTTCTAGTCATTAGGAAATAAAAATCAAAACTAAAGCCGTATTCAAAATGAATCTGGCTTTATGCAAGCAAATATTCGTTCCCCTGCAGAAGGATTTTGCAGTCTGACAAATGTCTTGAAACTTGGAGGACTGTTTGAATTGTGAAGTTGTGATATTTCCCTGGATGAAATAAGTTTGTTTGCTTGTTTCTGTTTCAACTGTCTACAATTATTAATACAATTGATGTGGTTGTATCTTTTTATGACATGCATATTTGTGTTCCTCAGATAAATGGGAAGCCCCTGCAGTACATTTTCCCTCATGCAAGGCTCAAACTGCTGAGAGACCCAAAGGATCACACAGTTTCAGGTAAAAAAAAAGAACCCTATTCGAGCCGTGATAATTAATTTGATTAGCATGAATCATGCAAAACATTTTCAGTATTAAAAATAGTTCCTGTGTCATGTGCAGCAGGAAATTCAGTGGTCATTTTAAATCTTGCTAGCTGGTTATAACAGAATGCAGCAGTGCGGAAAAAAGGTCACAACATCTGTTCAAGATATATAAGCAATACAGACATTAAAAACAGAGGGAAAATCTGTTGCGTTACACATATGAGCAGTCTGTTTTGCTGTTGCTTTTTATGTAACTATATTCTCTGTATGAGAAGTTTCTATAAAATAGGCTTGTGTAGGCATTCAACATGTACAGAAACAATTTTATTCTTTCTCTGCTGGAACTATTCTACAGAGGGGGGTAGCAGAACCATCAGATCCCATTTTTCTGTGATATCTTCACATAGAGACATTTATCACAGGACTTCAGATTTATCCTCTTTTCCCTAATGCTAACACAAATGTTCATGTAAGTCTGAGTCTGCTTGCAAAGGAGATGAAAGTGGCAAAGGTTATATTCATTCAGCTCCCGGACTGTGAGCAGGAACTCAGTGTGATGTTTTTATGTATCAAATTGTAAAAGGCTGCCAGTTACAAGATCTAGCACAGGTAAGGTCCGTCTGTTTGAACTTTTGGAATGGTGCTCTTTCTCACATCTAATACTGATAAGGAACTCAAAGGGTTTTAATATGCTGTTTGTCTTCTTTCAGAGGTACATGCTGTAAGTGGTTTTGTTATGGAACCGTCAGACTTTCTTTTAACTCGCTTAAAAAATTCTAATAGTGTGTTTTAAACTCTGTTTCTGTGCTAGAAGTAATTACCGACTCCCAGCGCTGGTGTTCCCTCGAGCATTAAGTAGAAAGTGGCACGAACTTACTTGAATTGCTAAATATTGTTTTCACAGGGTTTCTGGCAGTAAAATCTTCATCACCTCCACCCCCAGTATCCACCTCATATTTAGGGTGTTAAATGAATGTTCTGTATATATTATGAGGTATTTTCTTCCTAGTTGGCGTAACACCCACTGATGATTTCAGGATACAGAAAGACCCCTCCACCCACACAGCACAGTCTGAAAGAAGCCACCGGGTCCACTGTCATGTCAGCCCCCACTGCGCCAGGCCCTTGCAGTCTGTCGCAGCCCCTTGACATCCTAGTGGAGATCTTTGCCCTGCGGGGTGATGAGTAATGCTGTGATCCAAGCTGCTCTCTTACTCAAGAAAAAGTGGAATTACAACCACACAACTGTGTATAGCTCATGATTTAACATTGCCAAAGGCCTGCTCACTTCTGTAAAGTTACTTACCCTCGTGCAATGTAAAACGCCCATTCCAAATTCTCCGCTAGCTCTCGTGCTGGCAACCACAGCAACCTACCGTGCTTCAGGGTAAATGCTTTGTAAGTGATGACTGGAAAACCAAGGTGTAGATATTGACTTCCCATTTACTAATGCCCTGCACAACATGAAATCAGACAGGATCAAATATTCACTCAGGATCCTGCTAAGTTTTCATAGCCCTCACTGGGATTGCTTGCTGCTGTAGCTGTGCCTAAATTCTAATGAGAGTAAGCAAGCTTGGCTATGTGTTTACAGGCTGCAGTCATACTTCTGGTTTTTAGTCCGGATACACCCTTGGAGACCTGCACAGACATAATTCTATATGATGTACCTATAGATTTCCCTACAAATATGAAAAGGCTGAAATGCAAATTGAACAGAAAAGAGCCAGAGGTGGAATAGGGTACCAATAGGGAGGACCTGAACCAGAAGAAATTCTATTTTTCAGTCCTTTTACACCTTTGAAGTACCATAACTCCTTGACTTTGTACCTCCCTTCCTCCCCCCCTCTCAGTGTCTGAAGGATTAAAGTACATGGAAGCTCTCTTTAAAAGTGCAGTGCTTTCCGCTTAGCCTTCAGCCTTCCAAATGACCTCTCCCAGAGCCACACATACGGTTTTTATTCACTTTTTTAAAAACTCAATTTTGATTAAACATTATCTGCAAACTAATAGCAAGTATCTTTATTAACCAGACAATGACTATTAACCAGAGGCAGACTTAGAAATCTATTATAAAGCAAAAGATACTTAAAAATTGGTAGATTTAACAATATATACTGTTATACTGCCACAGCTACCTCACTACAAGATTTTTGGGTATTCATCTAGATGCCATGGTTGGTTGACTGGCTGGTTTCTTTCTCTTTCTTTTGTTTCTTTGTTTCTTCCCTTCCTCCCCTTCTTCTGCTCTCTCTTTCTCCCTCCCCCGCTCTTCCTTATCAACAGTACCAAAGCGAGGTGCTGAATCATTTTATTTTGTTCTATACTTGTTGCATAGGTACAGTGTGTATGAGTACGTTAAAAAAACCAACAACCCTCAATAAAGCTCACATGGGGAGTCTGACCTCTCCAAGAGAACAACCAGTCACTGTGCAGGTGGTGATGGGTGTCTCTGTTGCAACCATCCTTGCAGTAGCATCTTCAGCTGTATCGGACAAGACTCCATGAACTGTTGTGTTGCTGGATTCTTACAAGCCAGCTGGCCTGTGGTCCATTGTTTCTGGTTATCTTACAGTATGTACAAAACATCCTCTGTCTTAGCTATGTACAAAAACCTGTCCTATGTGATCATTTCTGCACACGCAATAACAGTTTCTACTGATGATTTAAATGATCTGCGTGCAGTTTGGTCAGTTCAACAGCAGGAGCTGGCTGGGGAGATGCCCAAGACTGACAGGTTCTCCTCTCAGGGAATTAATGAACACATTGCACAGCAGGCCCTACATGGGGAAATCTCCCAAACTGTCCACAATTCCCAGTTGGAGAACTCCTGTAACTGTTGATCAGCTGCTTTGCTGGGAAGCTGGCCAGTGGTTCAGCCCATCACTTCATCTCACTGAGGAGTTCCTGGGCCAACCTTGGACATTAATGACTCAGTGTGCTAGGTCAGCCCAGGTACCCAGCTATACCACAGCAGTAACTATAGGGCAAGCTTGAATTTCATCCTAATATCACCATTATAATTTGAACTCCATCTCATCACATACTTACCATAGTGGAGGTTACTGCCTGATTATGGATCCAGAAGTTGTCACATTATGAATATTAATAATAAGAGTAGTCCCAAATAATTTCAAATTCGGGCTGTATCACTACCTATTATGTGCACAGGCACTCTGTTTATTTGCTTTCTTGATTAATGAAAACTGGCTCTGAGGTACAGATGCCTTTGGTGCCTCTTACATAATCTGGCATCATTTTGTACACAAAAACATTTACTGCAAATTTTAGCATGTGAATGAGGTGTTTAACGAGGAACCAGGCCAAAATTGTGATGGGGAGATAATAGTAGCTCTGAATGAAAAATAAATGTATGCTTGCTAGCTGGCCTCTCTCTGGAGGGTTCTTGTTTCTTTAACATATACCTCCATCCAGGACTCACAGCTCTTCTTTTTAAGGTATGCAATGCCCCCTTCTCAAGCAATGCTTATAGATGTGAAGGAATTGCCAAGGATTTTCTCTGCAAAGATTGATTAATAATTTGCAATTTTTTTTAAAAAAAGAATTGGCGTCATGGTTATGCTGAGGTGCCAAAGCAATGATGGCAATGATCAGTGAATGATAATATAGCAGTATTTAACGCTCCAGAAACTCAGTTTGTTTTCACTGAGAATCCCTTGTTCCTCTTGGATCTGTTAGCATAGCATCATAAGCACTGTTTTATACTGCCAGCGTTTTCTCTTCTGTTTTTGAACACATCATAGTTATATTTGAAAAAGTGAAGAGAGGACATGGCTATTGAAGGTAACAAAAGCATTGGCAATACCTCTGGAAATGTCACAAAGATAAAAACATTGTGTTATTCCTGATCAGAAAGCTGTTTAGGCACACTGGGTGAAAACCCAACAAGGCAGACCCATCTCGCTAGGTCTATAGGTACAGTGAGTGCACTTAGTCAAAGGTAATTTTTTGCTGCTTTGCCTCACTTAGGCTGAGTCACAAGTAATTCTTCCTTTTCCAAAGACAGGATATTCAGTGTTTCCAGGAAGCAAAATGTACCTTTGAGCAGCCAGACTGTTAGTGTTGTGGAACATCCTCGTCAATTCTGATGAAATTAAAAAAGGCAGAGAAGCAATTCAGAAAAAGCTGTGAACTTTATAGCACAGTGTCGTGGTTTCAGCTCAGTCGGTAACAAAGCACCACGAAGCCGCTCGCTCACCCCCCACCCCCTCGCCTGGCCACGTTGGGATGAGCAGAAAATCCAAAGGCAGGCTTGTGGGTCGAGACAAGGACTGGGAGGGATCACTCCCCACTTATGGGCACGGGCAAAAGACAGGCTCAACTTGGGGAAGAAACAAAATCAATTTAATTTACTACCAATCAAATCAAAAACAAAACACAAGGGTATTAGGAAGGGAAACCAAACCTCAGAACACCTTCCCCCCCACCCCTCCCGCCTTCCCGGCTCAGTTCCACTCCCGATGCTTTCTACCTCCTCCCCCCGGCGGCGCAGGGGAACAGGGGATGGGGGTTGAGTCAGCTCGCCACACATCGTCTCTGCCGCTCCTTTCCTCAGGGGGAAGATTCCTCACTCGTCCCCTGCTCCACCGTGGGNGGGTTACGGCCATCTTCGGGAGCCTCTGCTCCACCATGGACCTCCATGGGCTGCAGGGGGACAGCCTGCCTTCTCACCACGGGCTGCAGAGCCATCAGCCTCCTCAGACGCCCCTCCTCCCCCTCCTTCTTCACTGACTCCAGTATCGGCAGAGATGTTCCTCTCAGGTTTCCCAACCCCCACACTGCCAGTTCCCCTTCTTAAATCTGTTCTCCCAGAGGCGCTCCCACCGTCACTCCCCTCCCAGAGGCAGGTCCGACATTTTGGCGCCGGGGTTCTTCTAGCAGCTTCTTAAAGGGGCCATCTCTGCAGCCCCCCTCCCCTGCCACCAAAGAAAACCGCGCCACACAAACCCACAACACACAGGAAAGAAGAGAATTAGACTGTGGGCAGAAGACTGCGTCCCTAAACTTCACTACAGTAGTGATGTCAGTGAAACTGCTAAGAGGATGACAGGGCAGCTGTAACGCTGCACACACATCAGAGAGGCCTCATACTCTCCATAAGGATTATTAGTTCCTGCACATAACACTACACTTCCTCAACATGGCAGCTCATGGGGTACTCATCCTGAGAGAGAGGAAGAGAATTTGAAGAGTTTTCCTGTATCAAGCCCTAACTGCTATAGATAGTCTCTAAATAAATAACCCTATATATTTAGGGTGCTTTCACCTGCAAGGTCAGCAAATTCAGTTCTTACAGCAAAATACTGAAATGCAGTGAATATGTGATTACTAATATATTAAAAAAATATGTTAAATATAGTCACAGTCTGTGTTGAACATGATACAGTAGTCAATGACAGAGGGTGAGAAGTGTAACCCACCTCTTGTCCTCATACTCTTTTCTTAGAGGATTACTTATCCTGTTTCTTTGGGTTTATGTTGTGAAGAACTGAGCTAATACTTTGCACAAAAAACCAAGACCCTCCTCTAACACTTGTTTGTCACTGGGGAAGGATTTAAGCCCTAATTAATGGCCATCATTCCCTCAAACACTCCGTCCTTATCAGAGACGTGACACAGAAGGTTAAAACCCCATAAACAGAAAGGGGCAGAGCTGTTACAGCCAGGCAACATCAGAGATTTTCCAGTGAAGTCATATGGTGGTGAGGACAGGAATGGAAGTACAGGGGAGATGTGTGTTTGTGCCCTGATAGCAATCTTAGAAAGAACATAATACCATTTGCTTTTCTAAATTAAAAAAAAAAAAAACCACAAATTTTTGTATTTGTTAGAAACATTTTGTAGAGATACAGACCATATATTCCATGTTTATGTGCCTCCTCTCTAAATTAACTTAATTTGAAAAGTACTAGTGTGTGTATTTAAAATACTTTCCATTAACACTTTTTGGCAGCTTGGTTGCTTATGCCTTTTTCAGTGTATGAACATCTGTTGAAGGGCATCTAATAAGATCTTAAGCTGAGTGGAGGTAATTGAGAGAGCAATGTGTCTGCTGGTTATAAATGTCCAATTTGTTTTCATAGCTCTCAGGCAGAAAAGGCTGCAGAAACAGGTCACTGCAACACTGAATGCTAGAGTTAAGTCAGGCCCCAGGTTCCCATGGAAAGCCAAGAGGAAAGCTGGCGTGCAAGAATGAGATTCAAAGAAGCCAAAGCAGAAACCTCTGTTTTGGAAATAATTAATGCAGGTCAGCACTTTCTTGTGAAGAACTAGAAGATGAAACATTCAGGGACGCATATCACTGCTGAGACAACTTGTCAAGGACATTAAAAAAAGTTAATAATGCAGAAATGTCAGTTTAAGGTTTCACTTAGCAGGTGAGGCATAAATTATCTTAATGACTCTCAGAGGAAAATGAAGACCCTGTGCTCCCTTCTCTGCATACTGGCTATCAAAAATATGCATAGGTTTAATAATTACACTAGAACGAGGCAGTTGCAAAGGGCAATCAATCAGAGGTTGAAATAGTTTAAATAAATCACCTTTTGGATATGGCTATTTTCCTCTATTGATTATAAAGGGAGCATGAGGTGACTAACTTAGACTATAATTTTTGTCTTGTAGAGATCTTAGATGCAATGAGCAGATATGGCTTATGGACAAAGAAACTATAGAACAATCAAAAGACTTGTAGAGGACTGGTTGTCTAAAGGACCACTTCACTCCTCATCAACAAGAGGCAAACGCCTATTTGAGTGCTAATTTGCATGTTAGATCAGAAATTGTCTTTATGTTTTCTGTAAAAAAATGTTTTTATTAAGCTGCTTGTTGATGTCTTGGACAGCAGTACTTTGACAGCTTCTTCTAGTGGGTAGAAAAAATTAACATATCAGTGTCTTGATACAGAAGTGAAGACTGCAGTATTTAAAAGAACAAGCTATGTAGGTAAATAAATTAGCTTTATCCCTTTCACAAAACCCCCTACTTTTTGAAGGGTTAATTTCAACAAACGGCAAACTGACTAGTAAATTACTGTGCACTTAATTCATAGGCTGGTTTTCTTTTTCAGTAGTCGAGTTACTGTAATAAATATTCATTTTGTGTGAGACATCAAATGAGTATATCACAAATAAGATGTGACATGCCAAGTCTTATGAGATTTATGCCTATTTAAAAAAAGGAAAAACAACTAAAAATCATTTTGTCAACTCCCCCACTTTAAAATGTGGAAAAGTTATTTTTCTATGTTTTTTCCTTTTTTTTTTTAATTATTATTTTATTACCAACCTACACTAAGTAAGAAAGTGCCTTACTTCTCTTTTACCCAAAGACATGACTTCAAACCCAACTTAGATGAGAAATGATTGGATCCAGTTACTAGCCTCATTCAGCAGTGCCTGATGTTATCAGGGAACGAGCATGTGCAATGAACTGAAGTTCTCAACATGTGTCTTTGCAGACAGTTCCTATTTCCAAACACAAAGCTAGCCTGTATCCACAGATTGAATGGTTGTAAGAAATGAACTGTCAAATGGCCACACAATCCTTCCCAGGGACAGTATGAGCAGCTGCTCTGTGTTACCTCTTCTGAGAATAAACCATAAGCTTCTGTCTCTGCTCTTGCCAGCTTAGGATCTTTTCCAAGCAATGAGTCAAAAGTTAATTTGAAGTTTAACAGAGGAACTACCATTCCTTCACTTATTTTGTGTAATTTATATGAATATTATAGTGGTTTTAATGAATTATTCACCAATACCAGATACTGTCTTTCTCTTTGAGAAAAGAAGGAAATTTCAGAGTTTTTTACAAAGACTGAAATGATTTCAGGAATTAGTTGTTTTGGAGAAATGGTATTTTACAATTTGTAGTTCCACAAATTCTTCCCCATTAATGACAGATATCCATGCAACATTGTATCAGTTGATTCCATTGTGCAGGAGAGTCATTTGGGTGAGATATTCCTCTGGTTTTCCTTCAAGAGGAATTACCAGCATGCAGAGGCTTTCCTGAGTGGTTGTTAAGCGCAGCTGACCCGTACCGAAGAGAAGCTTATCAACAAGAAGGAGCCAGGCTTTTCACAGTGAGACATAGCAGGACAATGAGAGGCAATTTGCATAACTTAAAACAGGAGAAGTTCATACTAGATATAAAGAAAATCTTTTTCCCCACTGCACTTAGCTATAAGTATTAAGATGTGTAAATCTAAGGTATTTTGTGACTTGCTTAAAAGTCCTTCCATTTTAGAATGGGAAGGAGAGTGTATGTGGTTAGATACAGGCCTGCTCACTAAATAGAACTGTGTGGGCAAGAGTACTGTGACAAAGAAGGGAGAGAAAATTCAGAACAGATGAAGAAGGGTGCAAATCATGTTTTGACTAATGCATCCTGATGACAAGACTGAGACTGAATGGTCTTTCTAGCCTTTGATAAAAGTCTCAAGGTGCTCCAGAGTATAAGTTTACAGTGAATAAGGTCACTATGTCTGCATTTATGTATATGTTTAAGAGAACAGTGTCAGCATTGGCATCTCTTACCTTCAGATAGCATCAGCACTCCACACAGATAGAATGAATTACTGTCCAGTAGGGCATAGAACAGAGTGATGTTTCTGTTTCCACTTAACCCTGTCCTCCAGTTTACCATCTTCATAAAAAGAATTTATGATAGACACAGCCATTGTGCTCCCCAAATATCAGCATGATGATTACTGGAAAAGTAATGCAAAATAAAGGAGAGGAATGTGTTTCTTGATTCCTTCTTAGCATAACTGTATGTTGGACAAGTCTACACAACACCCTGGACAAGATTTTTAGCAGGTGTAATAATCATCACTCTTATTTATTGAAGATAGCAAAATTTTCCCAAATTTGCTGAACATAAGAACAGTCTTACTAGGTCAGACATAAGGTTTGTTTAGCCCTTCATTGTGGCTCTGACAGAAAGTATTCAAGAATATAAGGCCAGAGTAAAGTGGCTGAACCACTTTGTGAAGCAGTGATTGCTTCTTTGCATTTAATGGGGAACTACTCTTTTCCTAAAGGCTTTTGTTTATGTCTTATAGTATAGCTAGCATACACCTGTCTATATATCTTACATATTATAGTAAATCATATTGTATGTACATTAACTCTATTACTGTTTCTTAAATACCAAAGCTTATAGGGATGGGAGAGTTCAAAACTAACATTTTAAACAAAAAAGTTCAACTGTCAGTTTGTGGTATCTGTTGAGCCATTGGTGTCTATCAGTAAACACAGATGAATCTCAGTGCCTACAGGTTTTTTTATAGACTTAAAGCTACAGTCTACCATAGATGATACCTGAGTACTCTTATTCTGATGTGACAGATCATCCAAAAAGAAGAGGCCTGTATCTTGTTTTCAAGTAGATAAGTGCTCCAAGATGCTAATTTATAAAGCATTTTATGATCCTTCAGGATGATAACTAGTGTGCAAATCAGCATGAAGCAGATTTGCAGCTGATATAAATCAATGTTGTGTTATTAAAACAACTGGAATATATCTGAATTTCATCAGCTTCATGTATATTTTATGCTTTAATTGCTGATGGCCAAGAAGTGGAATAACTGAGTAGGCTTAATCATGTTTCTAGGAAACAACTTCATTTAAGCTAATTTCGTTAGAGAGCACCAAAACAATTCTGAGCACAACCTTGAAAATGTTGTACCTATCTAGGCAACCAAGCTCTGATATGGATCATCATGTTATGTGTTCCAGAGAATTGCATAGGAATAATAGTCCAAATAAAAATTTACCCTGGATTTGATTATACACATTACTTTCCCTGCTGCTTTCCAAGTGCCTGATCTAACTTGGTTTTGTTTGCTTTGTCATGTTTCCATTCCGTCTGTTCTCCAGACTTCCCAGAATGCTTCATCACAGCTATGATATAAATAAATAGCTTGCATTTCTTCATGGGACTTTTAAGTCTGAACTCTCCAAAGAGAAGTCATGGTTGTTTTTTCTGCAGCTGACAATTCTGTTTCATACAGACCATGGAACATGGCGTAAAATTGTTCTGACAGATAAGGGCCTACCAGCACCCTAGCATATGTCTGGTCTAGATAAGGCTGGAGGAGAAATGGGGAGATAATGTCTAGTAAATGAACACAAGAGGAAGGTATGATCTGTCTCTGTTCGCAGCCAAATAGAGTTGGAAGTCTATTGTTTGATTTGATTGATATGTTCTCATTGCTATAGCATGGTATGTTGGCACATTGCAAAATGTTTCATGCCTAACATCTCATTTTTATTCTTTATCCTGATGCATTTTTCTAATTGCTAGCATTGGACCTTGACCAAAAAACGTTACCTTTGTGCTTCCTCACTATGATTCACCCTTCTGGTTTTTAATTTTGTTCTGGAAAATATCATTAGAAAGTGACGAAATCAGTATTTGGAGTTGTGGGGTTTTTTTCTCTTGGTGGTATGTCTGTGCATTGGCTCATGGATCAGAAAGAAAACACTTAATCTTTATTTTGAGTTTTAAACGTATCTTAATTTCAAACTACTCAGAGTCATGTGTTGTAACCTTCATCTGCATTTTGCAGTTCAAGCCCATTTCAATTTTTCCCGTTTTACTTCTGTGTAGTTTCAACTTCAAAGCACATAATATCCAAAGGTGGTAAACAACCACGTTTTTTCCAGAAACAGAATAAATAGTGATTTTCAACTACCGTCTTGAAGGGCATGCTCTTAGGATCTTAGAAATCCAAATCAGTAATGTTTTTTAATATCTTTCTCAAAAATTCAGTCACCTAGAAGTCCATTAAAAGTTCATATAGTTCTATATCTGTGACAAGTCAGATTGCTGCTGATGCTCATACTTAGAGTTTCTAATGCTGATTCACACAAACTCATGTATGATTACTGAAAATCTGTTGCACATTCTAATTGCTTCTTTACTTTCTTTGCTCATCTAATTAGACAGACAAATGGTTTCATACTTCGAAAAATTGGCCCAGAGAAAACATTTCTTTGAGTTAGCACATGAACACTCTTTGCACAGAGCTTCTGGGTCACATGCCTGCATTCTCATGCCAGTATTGAAGTTGTTGCTACTGTATGGGACTTACCTAATAATTAAACAATATCAGTCCCTGCATTTGGTGATGGAATTTTATTTACTTTTAGAAGATAAATCATTCCTGGAAACTTAACTTACACCTTTGTGTAAAAGCAGGACCACCAACACCAGCAAAAGCCTGGTGTGCCTTGAATTACTGTTTTTCTCTGCTCTTTTTTTCTTTTTTTTAACCTGTAACTTATGTAAGGGGTTATTGACATTTGTTTGGAAAAGCAAGACTAATCATTGCTTAGATGCTGAAATAGTTCCAGGAAATCTAAGCTGTTTATACTCTAATGGCTGTAATGGAGCTGCTCAGCAAAGTAGTAAAAAGATGATAAGATTTCATGGGCTTCCCTGTGACCAGAGCAACAGCAATGGATTGGCAGCAATCTGACCTTTATTATATCCATAATGGACAGAAAAGACCAAATTGTAATTGCAGAGCTCAGGTTATGGTCAGCCTACTCCAGCAAAATTATAGTCTTTCTGCTGTGTTGCTACTGTGACACAACAAAATATACAAGGTTATACAATTTCATAATGGTCTGAGATACATTGAGCTACACAAGTTCAGAATAAATAAGTCTAATTGGACACAAAGTACCTAATGGTGGAATGAAGGAAAAGAGAATGATGAATTTTTAAAATAATTTTGTAGTGATGCTTGCTAGTTCACCAGTGACAGAATTTATTAGTGTCAAGTTGTTGGTCACTACTCAAATATACATATATATATGTTTATATTTTTATATATATAATGTATATGCATCACTGAAACAGTTTTTGATGTCTGGAAGGATATGAAATGACAAGTGAAATGTCTTTTTGAAAGTCACAAAGCAGGTTAATTGCCAAAAAGCAGAAAAGCTATTGGCTATTCAATTTTATTAATATTTTTCTCTAAGTATGGATTTGTCTCAAAAGTAACTTTTCATTTCTTAGACACTTGAAATCTTTTTCAGACTAGACTAGACTAGACTAGACTAGAATATTTCAGTTGGAAGGGACCTAGAATGAATACAGAGCTGACCAAAAGTTAAAGCATGTTGTTAAGGGCATTGTCCAAATGCCTCTTAAACACTGACAGGCCTGGGGCATTGACCACCTCTCTAGGAAGCCTGTTCCAGTGTTTGACCACCCTCACAGTAAAGAAATGCTTCCTTAAATCCAGTCTAAACCTTCTCTGGCACAGCTTTGAACCATTCCCACAAGTCCTATCACTGGATAACAGGCAGAAGAGACCAGCACCTCCCTCTCCACTGCCCCGCCTCAGGAAGCTGTAAAGAGCAATGAGGTTGCCCTTCAGCCCCCTTTTCTCCAAACTAGACAAGTCCAAAGTCCTCAGCCACTCCTCATAGGACATTCCTTCGAGCCCTTTCACCAGCTTTGTTGCCCTCTTCTGGATGCATTCAAAGACCTTCACATCCTTCTTAAATTCTGGGGCCTAGAACTGCACACAGTACGCAACGTAAGGCCGCACCAATGCTGAATACAGTGGGATAATCACCTCTTTTGACCGGCTGGTTATGCTGTGTTTGGTGCACCCCAGGATGCGGTTTGCCCTCTTGGCTGCCAGGGCGCACTGCTGACTCATGTTGAGCCTGCTGTTGACCAGCACCCCTGGATCCCTTTCTGTAGGGCTGGTCTCCAGCCACCCCTCTCCCAGTTTATACTTGTGCCCAGTGTTACTCTGTCCTAGGAACAGGATCTGGCATTTGGACTTGTTAAATTTCATCCCATGAATCATAGTCCAGTGCTCCACTATATCTAGATCTCTCTGCAAGGCCTTTTGTCCCTCAAAAGAGTCAACAGCACTTCCCAGTTTGGTATCATCAGCAAACTTGCTAATGGTGCATTCAACTCCTGCATCCAGATTGTTGATAAATATATTGAACAGAACTGGCCCTAGAATTGAGCCCTGAGGAACATCACTGGTGACCAGTCGCCAGCCAGATGTAGCCCCATTCACTACAATCGTTTCAGCTCTGCCCTTCAGCCACTTCTTCACCCAGCACACCGTGAAGCCACTCATTCCACAGGTGGACAACTTGTCCAGAAGCATGCTGTGAGGGACAGTCTCAAAAGCCTTACTAAAATCCAGAAAAACTACATTTACCGCCTTGCCTTCATCCACTAGGCAGGTGACCTAAAGCTTCTAAGCTTATGTTTTCAGCTTTGTTAATCACTGGCTCACAAGCTAACTGTAATGATTTATTATCCATATTTGTTTGTTTATCAAAGTATAAAACCAATTTAGTTGCATGATCTGTCTTGTTAAAGTTCAGCATTAGGTTTTTTAAGTTTTGGGTTGTGGAGGTTGTTGGGGGATTTTTTTGCTTAGCGTGCTACATCTTAAGGCTTTAGTTAAGATTAGATAGAAGAGTAGGATCACAGCCTTGGGAGATCAGTAAACACAGTTGCAATTCATTAGCAGTCTTCTAGCTTTGAAGCACCCTAAAAAGGATTGGGTCTTAAATGTGTAAAATTCCCTTTGAAGAGATGTTTTCCTGAAGATATTTTCCATAGAAATCAATACTCAAGAGTTCAGAAAGGTGTGCTCTCTCATTAAAAGTACGCTGATTCACTTTCTGACAGTTAACTGGTCCTGTGTCTTCTAAAGAAGAAAACAGTAGTTCATTAATCTGAAAATCTAAAATTGAAAGATGAATGTCTGGTTATATCAATATAGTCTGAGAGATGGAAATTAAGACTCAAAAATTAAAAAAAAAAATCTGAGAAAGATCTGAGAAAGCATATGATTGATGATAGTTTTAAACTATGTGCATTCAAGGTGATAAATTGGGCAATGTCATTGCAAACAGAATTAATAAACTCAATATTTTCAATAGATACAGTAAAACCAGGTTTGAAATCCCATCTTCACATGAGAAAATACAGCAACATCCAAGCAATATTTCTTTGTCAGCCAGAACAGAGCACTTAAAGCTCATTGGGCAAAAAGTAACTCTTTCATTCTGACTGCCAGGAATTGAATGTGTTGTTATTTAAGTTGAAATATTTATTCTAGTAATGTTTTTGCAACATAATAATAATGGAATAAAATTTTCTAATTTAGTGCAAACAGATCAAATTAAATGAAATACCCCCTGCTTTGTCCAGCAACAAGATGTACAAACATGCACACACACACACACCCCTGTGGTTGTCCCTTAACAGGCATGCTCCTGCTTAATACATAATGTCAGTCACACATTTGACTCTAAAATCTGCAAACATAGAATCACAAGCCTTTTCAAAGCATCTATGAATAAAAATCTTTATAAATTAGCATGGAAAATAATTGATTTTATTAGCAGTAATATGGACAAACACCTTAGATTTGCAAAACCAGAACCAGTATGTCAGTCATGATTTTCAAAGTTATCTAGCATTGGTATCCATAGAATTGCCTCTGAAATCAAGTATCTTATACACTCATTCATATGACGAAACACCTCTCTGCCATTCTGTTACAATTAAGCTATCAGAGGTAGAGATACTAGTATAGTGTATCATGATAAAACTCTGACCCTGTAGAGTTACTCCCCTATGTGATGAAAAGCGTCCAGTCCTACTGATGTGTTGAAAAGTCGATGTGTTGAAAAGTCGATGTGTTGAAAAGTCCATATGTTGACTGTGTGGGTTGGAAGTAAGTTACTGTGTGCTTGTTTGTGTGTGTTGTGTACTAAGAATAGTTGCTTATTGGATTTGTTGAATTTAATAGTAACCAGTTGTGAGCCTCAGATCTGTAACATATTAATGAGTCTTTCAACAGTATTTGGTCGTCAGAAGTCCTCTGATATATGCGCAGAGCAGCCCACATGAATTTGTAAGTCTTAAGGATGGACTAATGTTTAAATGCTTTTATAGGGGTATGCATTCGCTTTATGCAATGAGGTGTTTTTTCAGGTTTTTTTTTTAAAGACTCTGTTTTTCAACTTTTGTAAAGGACATTTAGGCCCATCCTTAGAATGCTGAGTTTGCTTTCCCTATCAAGTCAGGAAAAATAAACTTTACCAGTGCTAAATTTCAAATTTGCACTGAAATAAGGTAATGAATTGAAAATAACTATGCAGTTTGTTCCAATTACACTGAAAGATTACTCTCCTCAACAAAAATAACCTTAGAACTTCCCATAGCAAAGTCCCAGAGTGCCGATACAGCTATTGTTTAAAAGACAGCATCCTTTCTGTGTATGAAATCATTTGTGTCAGAAACCAGCCAAGAAGCAATATGTTTAGCTAATCAATTATCATCCATAACAAGTTTATAATTAAAGGAATATTAACTACCATGATGCATTTATCTTGTAGCAGAAATTTAATTATATTCCCCATGCCTGTAATTAGCTTGGGTATTTAAGTGGTATTGTGTTTATTTTATGGGTCCCTTTACTTTTTTTTAAAGGGGCCCCCTCAAGCTGAAATATTTATGCTTTTCCAATTCTTAATTTGCTGTTAAAAGAGGAAGAGGCAACTGTTCACTTGTCATGTCCAAAAAAAGGCTTAAAAAGATTTACATTCTTTTGCATTACATTTGCATTACTTTACATTCCCAGGTGTAGAGTCTTACAAGAAGCTGACTTTCTTAAAGATGTTGCTCAGGTCTTCATATTACAAAAAAGAAGACAAACATGTAGAGAGGAGCCAAAGTGGCTAAAATTTTTAGCGAAAATTTGAAGGAACTTAGTAGCAAATTTCATGCTATCATCTGAGTATTCACATCTCCTGCTGAAGATACTTAGATGTGCCTGCACAGCATTTCATAGTGGGTTTTTGAACTGGCAAAGTTGCACAGGACAAAAAACAAAGTAAACTTGGGAAGACATTCTTGCCATATCAAATCTCTGTACAGTTTTAACTTACAGAGTTATTGTTTATGTTGTCATAGGGTTGAGTTTACATATTCCCTAAATCTCTTATCTGTTCTGAAAGTATCAAGACTAAATACCATCCAATAGGTAAAACAAAAATACTGACTCTGGAATAGCTCTATATGACAGATCTGAACTTTATCTCAAACTTCGATATAAATATAATGTAGAGGTGAATTATGTTCAACATATGCATACAAAACTCCTACCGGTACTCCCAGTAGTACCATACCAAAATCAATTTCTCCTGTTACGCACTATGGTGGATAAACAGTACAAGATCTGGTCTGCAAAGAGTCTTCATCATCCTTTGTAAAAACTCAAGGTCTGTCATACCATTTATCACACACTATCCCTCAGACATGTCATGACTTATTCCCACAATACCCCTGAAACTCACCCTTGGCCATCAGCCCACACTGAAATCATTCTCTAAAAGTTCTGTATACTGATAGCACATTACCAGTGGTCATCCTGTCGCTGAATCATAGAATCACAGAATGGTTTGGCTTGGAAGGGACCTTAAAGATTGTCTAGTTCCAACCCCCCCCCTGCCATGGGCAGGGACACCTTCCACTAGACCAGGTTGCTCAAAGCCCCATCCAACCTGGCCTTGAACAATTCCAGGGATGGGGCAGCCACATGTCTGGGCAACCTGTGCCAGTGCCTCACCACCCTCACAGTGAAGAACTTCTTCCTTATACCTAATCTAAATCTCCCCTCTTTCAGTTTAAAGCCATTACCCCTTGTCATATCACTATGTACCCTTGTAAAAAGTCCCTCTCCAGCTTTCCTGTAGACCCCCTTTAAGTACTGGAGTGGCTGCTATAAGGTCTCCTCAGAGCTTTCTCTTCTCCAGGATGAATAACCCCAACTCTCTCAGCCTGTCTTCATAGGAGAGGTGCTTCAGCCCCTGATCATCTTCGTAGCCCTCCTCTGGACTTGCTCCAACAGGTCCATGTCCTTCTTATGTTGGGGACCCCAAAACTGAATGCGGTACTCCAGGTGGAGTCTCATGAGAGTGGAGTAGAGGAGGAAAATCACATCCCTCGACCTGCTGGCCACAGTTCTTTTGATGCAGCCCAGGATACGGTTGGCTTTCTGGGCTGCAAACACACTTTGCCTGCTCATGTTCAGTTTTTCATCCACTAATAGCCCCAAGTCCTTCTCCGCAGGGCTATTCAATCCATTCATGACCCAGCCTGTATTTGTGCTTGGGATTGCCCTGACACATGTGCAGGACCTTGCACTTGGCTTTGTTGAACTTCATGAGGGTCGCACGGGCCCACCTCTCAAGCCTGTCCAGGTCCCTCTGGATGACATCCCTTCCCTCCAGCATGTCAACCACACCACACAGCTTGCTGTCATCTGCAAAATTGCTGAGGGTGCACTCAGTCCCACTGCCCATGTTGCCAACAAAGAGGTTAAACAGCACTGGTCCCAATACCAACCCCTGAGGAACGCCACTCATCACTGGTCTCCACTTGGACATCGAGCCTTTGACTGCAACTCTGAGTGCGACCATCCAGCCAATTCCTTATCCACTGAGTGGTCCATCCATCAAATCCATGTCTCTCCAATTTTGTGACAAGGATGTCATGCAGGACAGTGTCAAATGCAGACGTCCAGGTAGATGACGTCCGTTGCTCTTCCCTTATCCACCAACACTGTAAACCCATCGAATCACCACCCAAATTGTGTTACGTTAAGTCACAAAACTTACATCTAATGGAAGTATACAATCTCCCCAAGACTGATCTGTACCCATCAGCTGAGGTGCCACCAGCCCACACCACTAGTTGTGTGGTTGAACTTCTTGCATGCTCCAGCAATGAATACTGCTTGATTTATATAGCAGTCCATTCATCTCAGTGCAGTAAATATGCGTATGTACACTAATTACCGTTCTGCAGCTGTAAGAATAATCCTTATATATTTCCTTTTATATCCTCACCGTTAGTTTGCCGTGGTTGCACTCAACTACCTGTTTACCAGTATAGTAGAGGGATGCACCATTTTGGTCTAGGCTTGCAGTGGTGGAATGAGCTGTTTCCATGTTAAGTAATTCCTGCTAAACCCCTTAAGTCATGAGTCTTCCATGACCTTCCTTACCTTTATATTGTGCTGTACAAGTTCCATGCATGTATCTGAACACCAGGCATCTTCCAAAAGAAAAGAAAATGCTTGTTTAGAAAATGTCTAATATGCAATTATGAGGAAAGCTGAGGCACAAAAAATATGGATATAGCTAAACTGGGATAGAAAGACTAATGGAAACTTTTTTGGTCAGAAACTCAATGTGGCTGTCTTGCTTCTTAAACAAACTCAGGGCTGACTTATCAAACACTAATGGCATTATGAGGAAAACCTTAATCTAAAGAGATAAAGGTTTACAAAGAGACTGTGTGGTGAGCTTCCTATAGCTCATTAGTCTAATCATTCAGCAGATTCAGCTTGTTAAATTAATAAATTGAAAATTAATTATTTAGCCATTACAATAAGGTTGGAAAATCAGCCTTTACATTCCCAGATCAAAGTGTGAATCGTCTCATATGGAATTTCCTTTTTCTTCAAAGACAAAATTTGTTTTTCTTGCATGGGAAGTATTTTTTTTTAAAGTAAGATAACATGAAAAATCAGCAATGCATAAGATTATCTTTATGAGACTGTTTTTTAAGCTTTTGTTTTCACTCTCATTGTTCTGTACATAAGGGAGATTAGTGATCTGCTTCTCTCCAGCTAAAATAATTGGAGTGATCAAAATGTTTTCATCTTTGTAATTTTTAAAAAAGGGAGAAAATATGTTAGAGTTGATGATGCTTTACACAGACCAATTGTAGGCTTCTTCCATTTTGATAATTTGTATGTCCTCTGATGTAAAAGATGTCAATTAAAAGCAAATATTTAAGAAAAAATAATAGCATCTGCCAAATATAGGTTCATGTAAATGTACGTGCTTTGCTGCTGGAGCTCAATGATCTCTCTCTGTCTCCATATTTATGTGATTCTAAAAACTCAGCTGCTGTAATTTTTCAGCTAAATTGCATGCATGTTTTAGACATATGATAAAGCTATCCTTTGAATCCACACTTCACATGGATTTCTAGAAATATGCAATTTAATTAATACTGCAAATTATGGTTTGCCATACAAATAATCCCTTTGCAGTACAGTAGGACTGTCAGAAGAAGGTAGGATTGGCTTCAGTATAATTTTTAATGAATCAGTTATTTGTGTTACGTCAGTCATAGAGTAGTTACTTAAGATCTTTTCCTTCGCTTCTGCCCAAAGTTAAGTCTTTGGGAAAGTGACAGATGGGATTGCAGTTAACTTTAATCTTCCAATCATAGCCAGAAGTTATTGGTGACATCCTTCAGTAACCTCCAATGAGTTGTTCTCTTCCTTTCTTTCCAGTGAATTATTCATTGCTTCATCTCTGTTTAAAGTTTTCTCTTTCTTTTGATCACAGGCAATGGACTGGGAATCCGAGTTGTAGGTGGGAAAGAAATTCCAGGAAGCAGTGGGGAAATTGGAGCTTACATTGCCAAGATCTTGCCCGGGGGCAATGCAGAGCAGACGGGGAAGCTGATAGAAGGTAAGATAAATGCATTATCAAACAGTGGACCATGGGAGCATTGGGAGTTTGGTAGAATTACTTGTAGTAAAGATTTTCTCTTGCACAACAGGTGTAATCTTGTGCACGGAATAAGGGCCATTTGAGAGCCCCTCTAAACCTCCATGAGTCTTAAAGCAGAAAAGGACTGATAGAAGGTCATTTTATGACTTCTGTAGCCAAAGAGAATTGCCATGATGAGCAGTATTATGGCATGTCTTCAGTAGTATGTGCCAACATGCTGTCCGCACTGGGCGTAAGGTAATATGGCTAGAGTCCAACTGTATATCACGGACGTAGATCATCAATGTATGTCATGGATGTGCAGTTTTGAACATCTTTAACCTGGCTTGATCATGTAGGTATCCATGTTTGGGATTACTTACATTTCTTCGTTGCACAGGTATAATAGATCAGAGATCCAGTTCTCTCTCAGTGACACACACTAACTTTTTTTGAAGTTCCCTAAAGGCAGACTTGACTGAATTTCTCTGATCTAACTTCAGTTTTCCAGTTTAAGAATGTCATCCAACCTGCCTCAACAGGCAACAGAGAAAAAGCATCATCTACAGAAGGGCAATTATTTCATCTAACATAGAGCTCTGCTTCAAGAACAGGGAGTGTCTTCTTCATTTAATTGACTTTAAGACTGCATTAGACTACACATCATTCTTTAGGCAACTAAAGCTAGGTGAAATTAATTTGACTTAGTTATCATTAAACTTTCTAGTATAATTACAAATGTGATAATTCTGTTTAATAATTTATTTCTATCCATGATCACATAAATGGTCCCTTCTCTGTATAACTATTTTCTAGTTCCTTTTTTCATATGAATATCTGTATGCACCTGAAATGTCAGTTTATCCATGGACAAAAATATAATACATTTGTTTCTAATTCATTCAAATCAAACAACTATTTTTATTTCTTTAATAAAGGCAGATATCCAGGAAAAAAAAATAACAAAAGAAAGAAGATAAGGAGGAAGAATAGTCCTCCCAGGCAGACTTCAATACACATAAGTTTTCTGAATAGTAAACATGCAACAAAAGTCATGATTAAATCAAAAGTACTTTGCAGATAGAAAAGCTGAGTAAATTGATTAACAAATGTATTCACAAAGAATAGTTTAAATATGTTGTGGGCATTACAAAACAGTGTCACCTGCATTCACCCTGCTTCTTTTTACATCCTTGGTGGTTTCTTTGCCAATATTTTAATGAGATACATAAAAAAGGTGCACGTATACCAATGTCTGTGAAATGATGCATCAACAAAAATACCTTCCTTTTTTCTCTATAGAGTTGAGTCATATTTAACGGGTAGTATCTCACTCATCAAATGATAGAATAGTATTATTTATTGCACATGAATGATGAAAGAATTGACCTTAATTTAGTGTGTTTTGAAGCGAGTATTTGTTTTGGCTCCCTCTTTACAAAAGAGTAGGTCTTTCATAACTGTGCTAGATCATGCATGCATTTTTTCAGTACCAAGCAGGTAAAGAGGAGAATGTGGTTATTCAACATTTCCCTGAGACTGAACATTTCAAGAAAGAGGATGAGCAGTTACTGCTTGGAATTACCTCTGGTCTTTTGGTTTCTTTTGTCAGGAACTTCTCTGGAAATTGAGGTTTAAAGAAGTTCTTAATTCACCATATAGGTACATTTTAGCAGTGATCAAGAACATCTTGGATTTACAGTAACTACAGGAGAAGTTCAGACATGGCAGTTGCTGTTCTGTCCTCCTAATGTATTTTGAAGGTTTATTCATATTTTATAGAAAGATGAACAGGACTGTAAAATACTTGTTCCTTTGTTTCATTCTCCCATCATATGATCAGTCATGTTTCTGATCTGACCTTTATAAAAGGATCCTAGACCTGGGTATGTTGGCATAAGTCAACTCCATCAAAATCACTATACTTAATCTGTAGAATTTGTCCACACAATGTCCCAGAATATGTTTTACTATTGATGTGTTAAATGTTCTGTCAGAGAGAAAAAATGCTTTCTGCAGAATGTACCATTACTATAGCATACAAGACAAACACTTCCCCTTACTGTCATTTACCTTTTAAATCTTGCTTTTATATCTATCTATCTAGTTTACTTTTTATGTTATTTTAGATACTATCATAGATCAACAAAGAATATTTGGCTACGTCACTGTTAGTTTTGTTTGTTTGCTTTAGTGGAAATATGGCTGATGCACATTTAACCTCTACCCTTCAGAAGTGCTAAAATCCATTGAGGTCTTCAATCATTCTCATGTTGATCTCTATAAATCTAGCCAAACTGCTAATGTTACCAATATTGCTGATATTGTTGTGTCTGAAAATAGAGGCTAGCCTCCATTTCTTTTTCAAGTTATTTGCTGTCTCCCACATCACATACAGAAACCTTTATATATTGTTATCTGTAAATGACAATTACGTATTAGTAATTCATATAGTAATCACGAGTCACTTTTTCTGCTGAAATGCTGTGTGACTTCAAGTTAGAGTATATACCTAGTCATCAAGTACATGTATACTAATGTCATCACAAGCTAATAGCTTGACTCATTAGCCTTTCTAAGAACACGATTCACTGCAAAAAATCCCATCAACTTAATTAATTCCTCTAATTCTAAAAACAGAAATCACTGGGTCAGGTCTGAAAATCCTAGCAATAGCATAAGGAACGAGGACAGATTTACTGTGGTTATGAAGGAAGCCAAAGTCCTACCTGCTGTCTGCATGACTGCATCTATGAAGAAATGACACACTTTAAAATACAGATAGCATTCCTTCCCTTAGGGAATAGCAATCCATAAAATTTTAGCCTATTTAAATAGCTTTGGAGGAGTCTTAGTGCTGAGAAGTTTATTTATAGTTCTGACTGGCAAATACCAGTCTTTTGGTTCTCTCACCTTGAATTGCTTTCTGATGTCAAAAATATCTCTGATTCATCACTCATTGGCATTACAAAAACTGGAGGTGGAAGACTCATTCCACTGAACTCATCAAGTGCAGGGACTGTGTCAATTTGATAGATGTGTCTGTGTGCCCTCTCATGTTGAAAGAAGCAGTTCAGTTATATTCCACCTGGTAAATCTACTGGGTGAATGGCATTTCTGCCAGCATTTCTCAGAAACAGAAGAACCTAGAGTAAACAGAAATAAAATATTAATGTGTGTTACCAACTGCTACAAATTTGCTGGATGCCCTCAGCGTTCAAGTTTTCTTATTGGACCATTTCAACAGGCTGACTGGAGAGCCTGGGAACTGGTGAACCGTGAGTGTCTTTGTTCCAAGTTTTCAATCAGCCAGGCATACTGTGCTG
>VYZV01025758.1:29034-70083 GCA_013401275.1 Pandion haliaetus
TTAAGCCGGCTGACATTCACCAAGATGAAGAGATTCCCTGACTTTCCAGTCTCCTGGCAATTCTGGGGAATTGGCATGGTCTAAAAGCGAACTTGTTTTGTGGTGATCTCACTGCCTTTGCTGACACTGCACTCAACAGCAACCACGATACTGATCAGATTTTTGTTAATTTGTCCGAGGCTTTATGGGTGCATGTTTATGTTCAGTATGTATGTCTCATTTAAATAATATCTTCCCAAACTTAAAAATAGGAAAATCATATACAGTGAAGACAAATCCTCTTATTATTAAAAATACTGAAATAACACTCCCAGCTTCTATTTTATAGCAAATATAACAATGTAACATTTCTAGAATAACATGGAAGGATGCCACCTACCTTATGAATCACAGACCTTCACTGTAGAATTTTAGTATATAAACAGTCTGTGCTAGCAAAGAGGCATGCTATTCAATTCAATTCAGTTGAATTTTGCATTTTATAATTTAAAAAAAATATTCATCATACAGGGGTATTTTAAGCTTCCCCACCCTGAAGCTGGTCCAATAATATTATAAGAAAAACTATCTGATGAACATTCAGGCAAGGAAAGATAATGCCACCCTGTTAAAGCTGTTAAGTAGGTCAGAGAAGAGAAAATGCCCTCCCATTTGAGAGTTCTGTGGTAGTTAATGGTGCCCTGCCTCTCAGTCCAATCCTTAGGCACTTGTTTTGATCTGGGTTAGTAACTATTCCCCTTAGGATGCAACAAACATTGCTCCTCAAAATACTATGAAGGTCCTCTAAGAGCCACCTGCAGCCTGATGGCAGAGCCAAGAGTAGGTAAAAGCACATCCAATGTCCTCAGTATCAAAGTCTGAGGATTGACGATGAGTTCTTAAATGTACTCAGTATCTTTTAGACTTAGATTCAACTGCTAAGATGCAGATGGTCAGTTTTCCAAATTGTTTGGTTGCCTTTAATTGTGCTGGAAGTTCCCCAGGCCACATGGCCAGTTCCCCTCAGGACAGTATTTTGAATGAGTGGGTCTTTATTGGGAATGTCAGAGCTCTCTTTCATCTTTAGAAAACTGTGCAATCTCAGAATTTTAAGATGCCTTCAGGAAATAAAACTGAAGTCTCCCCATTCCACTTTTCCCTATTTATTCACACTTCTTTTCCTTCTTCTATGGAAAGTCTTACATATTCTTTTATATCCAAGTGTCACAATTTCCTTTTGTAAGACCACCTTTGGTGCACAGCTCGCTCCCTCTAATGCCCTAATATTAGGCCAAATGAACATTAGAATTATTCCTCAGATTGAAACTAAGAGCCTTCCCTTGGACTGTCATAGGATGGCGCAGTTTATTATCTCTTGAAGCCATGGACCATGTCCACAGTGTCAAAGAGAACACTTCCTCACAGATATTAAGCCAGTATGAGGAAAAACTTGTTCGCTGCTTGCCACCAAACAGTTTTCCACACCAGGGCTGACATATGAGATGAACAGGGTGTACCAAAACGTACAAGAAAGGCAAAAGAGGGACACATCTAGACCAGTGGGAAGTGTTTTCTACCCAAAATGGAATATGATGGGAGAAAGGACAAATGAGCTATTTGGTTTACCTCCATAGACATCCAAGGGCAGCCAAGCTCCCCACCTTCAGTTCTCTGAAGAAGGAGGCAGACCTGAGAAGCCCTGTCAAAAGTCTGCCTTAACCAGAATGATCTACAGCTCTCACCCATGGTGTGGACTTTGGCTTCTGACCTAGCCCACTTCAAGCAGCCCGTAGCCTCAAGCTTCACAATAGAAGAGTGTATACTGAGAGATATTTTTTGAAGGCAGAGAAGAAAAAGCCAGGGCTCACTGGGACCCTCATCTATGTGGGTCCAAGTGTCACTACCACAGCACTTCATTATTTCCAGGACAGGCAGTTAATCAAAAAGAAAACTGTGATAAAAGAGGTATATATGATGGTAAAGAAGGAAATTGCTATGTTAGGTGGAAATCTAATACAAGAAAACAAGAATCAGTTGACCACCCAGAAATGTTACTGGAATATGAGAGACTTAGAAATATGAGCACCCTATGTAGCAACTCTGAGTCTAGTAAAGCCTGCAAGTGAAAGCTGAAAGACAACCAACAGATTCATGGTGAGTGAGCAATCCCTCATGCACAATGAAGTCTGAATTAACTGGCGAAAGATATCTTGAGTACTTCTACTACCTACAATGCTTCCTCTGAGAAGAATATAAATAAGGCTAATGAGCAGACTAGAGAGGAGATGGCCAGTGTAGGGAGATGATTAACTGTAATTTGGCTGCCTAGTATAGGATGAATCTGCATAAGCAATGTTGGATAGAGGCTGTTGAAATATTAGCATCGCTGTTTAATCTCCAAAGTATTTCCTGGGTTCTGGGCAATAATGTCATTGAATACAAGCAGTTTTCTTACTCCTACGGGTAAAAGTGCCAACTAGCCATCTTCCAGAAGCTGTTTCACTGCAGCTGTGCCTTAGGGATGTTCCCTTCATGTGTTTTCAGATCATAAGTTTTCAGTCATAACTTTTCAAGTTTTTAAGTCCTTGTCATCTTAAAACATACTATTTACTGGCATTGGAAACAGATGATTTATTTTAAGTCCTCTCAGAAGAACAGTGGGACATGCAACTGGATTATTGACCAGTCCATGAAAGTATTATTAAGAATGTGTTAAGAACAATTTTTCTGCAGTTTGAAGCATTTTTTGTCTCGTTTGGATAGCACCAAGTGCTGAATAACAAGACCAGACCCAGTTTCAGAAGGTCTTTTGCAAAGGCAATAGCATTTGTAATGGCTTTGCGTCTTATCAAAACAATCTCTTGTCATATCATAGACATGCTTTGGATATTGCTTGGAAAACACAATGTGGCTGGAATGGTCATGGGCACCTAAATAGTTGGAAAGCCAGAACAGAAGCAGTAAGTCACTCTCCTTCCCCCTACTCCTCTTGCCACACTTCCCTCTTATCCCTAAGTTATAGATTGGCTCAAGTGTAATGCTGACTGGTGGAAAGTGCAGTAGGCACCGGATCTTCCTTAAAAGACTGTAGTGAGTGCTACTTGCTGTTTAGCCAGCTAAAATTAGAAGCATTGATCGGGGCATCACAGTGAAAAGAGATTTTCCAGTCCCCATGAAGCTAACATAGCAAAGAGCCAGAATGCCTTCTTGAGTCCCTCTGGTAATTACACTGCTGGCAGAAAGTAGATAGCATGATGAAGCTGGAAAATGATGAAAGGAAATTAAAAGGAACACAAGAAGGGAAGGAAAAATTCTCAAAAAACTTGGGATCAGGTCTTAAATGAACAGAAATGGTCTTCCCCTCCTGCACATCCATTTTGCAGTTTGACTGCTTTATTACTGCACTGAAGAAAACAAAGAATTAAGTTTACCCTGTTCTCTGAGCATTAGACTTAGTGATTTATTGTGCCATCCATGCTTATTCTGTGAGGTTAGAGGAGGAGAAATCTTGCTTTCAATATATCCCCTGGGCTACAGGCTCAGGTTTATCTGTCCCAGCAGAAACTGACTTTATCAAAGGAAGTGTGCACAAAATAACAGGCAATGCCAGAGCAGGGTTGAAAGCTTTGCCCTAAAGCTCTTTAGAAAGGACTTAAGCTAAACAAACCTCTAAATGCCCCCTATCAGCTGTAAATCTACACTTGTGTAGTTGTGCTCCTCTCATCCATGTATTTTGCTCTTCCTTGTACTTCTTTCAAATAAGTAATAATAAAAGTGCAGTGTTGTTCTTGCTAAGTGTGGCAGTGGGCATTCAGCATATAAGAAAATGCCTTTTAAATATTATAAATTAATTTTTTTAAAAGGAAAATCTATTCTAAAAATTTAGTAGAAAGGACACCCCAACAAAGTGTATCTCCTACATGTTACAATTAACCTTATATCTGTTTGAATGAAGAAAGGAAGGAAGAAAACTTTCTCACACTGGTTTAGCCATTTCATATGCAGTCCTACTGAGAGTGATCTCAGTTCTGTTCTTAATATGGTAGGAGTTGAGTTGTACCGAGAGTTTTGTTTGGCCATTTGCTAAGACATGAGAAGGAAATCAGAATCACCAGAAGGAATGAGAATTGTTTCAGCACCTGTGTGGGGCTTACAGAAGAAAATGGGAGAAGAAAAGACTTGCAGTATGAACAACTGACATAGAAATTTGAGAGCTGGTTACTGCAACACTGTCCACAACTTTATTTGCTAAATCTGTTTTGTGGCAGTTGAAACACACTTAGAAAATAATACTTTTCCCTGCTTCACAATATAGGGCATCTAGTTTATGGACATTTAGTTTAATCTTATGGTGGCAGAATGATACAACTGGGATTTTGCAAGGATACTTTATTAGAAAACTTCTTGTATACCTAAAATATCTGTTTCAGTGATATAAAACAGGTAATATGAGTTTATAAAGTTTCTGCCCAGCACTGTAATTGCTCTAGCTTAAATTTCCCTGCAATAAAAATCAACACCGAAAATAGCTTTAGAGAGTAACTTGGATCTAGGAAGTAGTTGAGCAGCTGTATAAACTGAGTTTTCAGGATCTTTTTATGCAATCTAAAGCAGAAGATATGAGAAAACTTGTGGGGTACTTACAAATTTTTTAAAGCTATGAGAAAGAAGCACTAAATTAATACATATTAGGACCATTAAAGATCTGGCATCTTGCATAACACAAGTTACAGATTTTTCACTCCTGCATTTAGCCTGTTATGTGCCACATAAACTAGTACAGATTATACCTTCTTTATGATCAACAACTCTGAAAATACCTTGAACAACTAATTATTGCTAAAAATCAATTTTGCTGGAAAAGCCCTGTCATACAAATTTTACCAGGAAGTTGGATTCTGAATAACAAATAAATAATTTCATCAAAATATCTCTTTAGGGAGTTTCTGTTTAGTCTTATATAGGTAAGTCTAATTTGCAGAGACAAGCAAAATAACTTGAATGCTTCAAGCAGAGAGTAGAGGCAAACACAGTCACTAGATGTTCCAGAGGTAATGAAGTGGAGAACAATCACAAAGGTCAGGCTAAAAGCATTCATCAGATGGTTTATAATACAAATTGTGGAAGATCACTGCTAAAAATGTTATTGCTGTTATAACTAGCTTTCGACAACATTCCACTAAGATAATATTAGAAAGCACTACTAGCTATTGTAAAGTACGTACGTGGAGCTATATAATTAGTAATTATCAGGCACGCTGCTTTTGACAGGTGTTATTATTCAGGACGTTGGTGGATAGTTCCTGTTAAGAAGGATATCCAGGCACTTCTTGGAAGGAGTCCTTCTTGCTTCTAGAGAACGTGCCTGAAGCCCTGTTTCTCTGAGCACTGCAGAAACAGCAGGAGGCAGCGTTGTCATCAGGGCCCACAAAACTTTCTTCTCAGCTCCCACGAGGACCATACGGCTCTCTGCTCTCCTCTGGGATCATACACATCATGGGTGCTTTGATTTTCTGCCTCTGACATTGACAGGTGCCACCCATCCATGTGGTCCCAGTCTTCCTCTTCCTAATCTTCTTGGATAGTTCCTGCTATATTCTGTCACTGTGAGTACTACTGAGGTTCATTTGTCTCCACAAAAGAGTTTTAATTCCTTCTTTCATTATGTTTAATATGATCTGTCCATTCTTACATCAGAGACATGGTTGCAGGCCAGACAGTGACTATATTACATTATAACACTGTATTAAAATCAATTTGATGCATATTTGTAAGAAGATGCAGTTGTATTTCCTATTTCTGTATTCCCAATACACACTGGCAGAGGTGACAAGGGGGAGGCTGTTACTTTTCTGATTTGGCCAATTCTGGAGAGCAAAATACAGAGTGCAGAGCCAACTCTGCGGGCACAGGGGTGAATCTCAGCTATAGCGATGGGTTTAGTTACCGGGCCCAAGATGTTCAGGGATAAAGCAGTCTGTCTGGGGCTGTAAGAGATAGACTAGGAGATACATTCTCTAGATACACTCTATACCTGATACACAGGCAAATAACAAAAGCAGGGAGACACATAGAAACTGTGTCTGCCCTTTGCATAGCAACTACTTGCTGTGGGTGCTAAAAGGGAGTTGAATTTCAACTTAGAGCATCAAAAATATGTGCCTGTATTGCTCTGTTTCTGGTATTCTGTTTTCAAGGACAGGCTTCTGTGTAGCACATTTACAAAGAAACCAGACAAATGTAAATCCTTTGGTACTTAAATTGAGGTCAATTTGTCTTACCAGTGGAAGTCATCAAAAGCACCCTCCTGTCTCCATTGACTGTATAAGGAATTTAGGTATTTCTTTTAGGTAAACTGGCTCACTAACAACATAAAATTTAGATGCTAAGTGCCTACATTAGGCATGCTGGAGCACATCTCATAAAACAAAACCAAGAATTTTTTGTTTGTTGTTTTTAAGGAACAATATATATTTAGGCTCACATACATGGGCATTCCAAGACAAAAAATCTTATTTTAGCATGAAAAAGTCTTTTTTCATAACCACTGAATTGTGTTGTTTGATAGTGACTTCTCAGTGAACTGGGAAGCTAAAAATACCATAATTCCATTTCCTACTGTGCAGATTATTGTGGGCTGAAACCAGCAGACTAACAGTTTGATGTGATTTTAGTGTGAAAAAAAATCCAGTGAAATCAAAGTGAGGGTAATCTTGAAGTACAGGTTAAATATAGCTATGTCCTTATGGACAATTTCCCTTGCTCTTGGATTCCAAAAAGTGCATTAAAACATTTTGGATCTAAACATAGCAACTTTAACCTTCAATCCCATTCCTGAAATCTGGATCTCCAGGAATATTAGGCCAGCCTTGCTGTATTCGTGTAAAACATAGCAAAGATTCAAGGCCCAAGGTGAATTGTCCCCAGTCAGGGTGTATTCTGCTGCAAGTCAGGTAAACAAATAGCCACTGCCACTGAATATCTCAGAGGCAGCGTTAGCTGTCTGCAAGACACACTCCCCCAGAAGTAAAGAGGCCTACAAACAGCATGTTTTCCTGCCAATGAAACTAGGTACTGCAGCAAGCAGACTTTCTTTAATTGCTTGTTCTTTCAAATTATTTTCTGGATAGGTGTATGTACATTTAATTCTTCCAAGACTATAAGGAACATTATTAACAGTTATTAACAATTTACTCTGAAGAAAGGACTACTGAAACTCGGTTATCTCAGAGTAGAACATTATCTGTCTTTTAGATGGACTTTGCTCATGGTAATATGAAAGGGTTGGATGCAAATTTGGAATGCTTGGTCACAGAGCTTCACTTCAGTGTTTTTAGAAGTGATGTGGTCACATAGATAAAGCCTGTGTTTTCTCTAAGTAATACACAGATAGGAGATAGAGGAAAACAAGATATTTTCTAAATTACTTAAATTAAATCAACCAATCTCTGGAGGTACTTAGGAAAAAAGAAAAAATGTGTGTCATGGTTTAAGCCCAGCCAGCAGCTTGGCACCACACAGCCACTCACTTGCTCCTCCCCACTCCCAGTGGGATGGGGAGGAGAACTGGGAAAAAAGTAAAATTCATATGTTGAGATAAGAACTATTTAATAACTGAGGTAAAAAAACCCCACAATACTAACAATAAAAATAAAAATAAAATAATAATAATAACAATGAAAATAATATAACAAAATAAAAAATAAAACCCAAGAAAAAGACAAGTGATGCACAATGCAATTGCTCATCACCCTCTGATTGATGCTTGAGCAGCGATCTGCCTCTCCTGACCAACTCCCCCCAGTTTATATACTGNTTCATATGTTGAGATAAGAACTATTTAATAACTGAGGTAAAAAAACCCCACAATACTAACAATAAAAATAAAAATAAAATAATAATAATAACAATGAAAATAATATAACAAAATAAAAAATAAAACCCAAGAAAAAGACAAGTGATGCACAATGCAATTGCTCATCACCCTCTGATTGATGCTTGAGCAGCGATCTGCCTCTCCTGACCAACTCCCCCCAGTTTATATACTGGGTATGACATTCTATGGTATAGAATATCCCTTGGGTAGTTCGGGCTAGCTGTCCTGGCCATGCTCCCTCCCAGCTTCTTGTACACCTGCTTGCTGGCAGAGAATTGGAAACTGGAAAATCCTTAACTTCGGGTAAGTGCTAATTAGCAACAACTAAAACATCAGTGCATTATCAACATTATTCTCACACTAAATCCAAAACACACTATACCAGCTACTAAGAAGAAAATTAATTCTATCCCAGCCAAAACCAGAACACTGCATAATCAAGTTATTCCAGAATCTTCCACGGTTTTCTAAACAACTTTCTGAAGCATCTGGTATCAACTGTTTTCAGAGGAGATCCTGAACTCGTCTGTACTGTGCTCTGACCTAATCTGATCTGACAGTGATTTTCTTATTCAATTGAAACAGTAAAGGAACTTGAAGAAAAAAAATCAGTTTCTGCAATCAGTTTTGCAATGTAGTACATTGCAAAATAGCCATATTATGTGAGTTAATACAGAAAATGTTTTGGAAGTCAGCTTAAAGAATGAAAAATCCTATGAGCACTCTCAAAAAACTACATAAAGCTTTATTTCAAATTTCTTGAAGCATGTTCTATTCCAAAACCTAATTAGATCATCCATAAGGTATGGCTGGGAAAATCTTGTATGGGAATCTTCAGGTTTCTTTGAGACAAAAGGAGCAGGTGATTATATAATTTGACAGAAAACAGAGCAAAATTTTGATTAAAAATAATTACTCTTCATCTAGATTTATCATTTTGACTACAGTACATATTTGATGCTTACCATGTAAAATTAGATATAACTTCACATTTCTATGTGAAAAGCCTGAAAAAAAGCCACTTAAAGTATGCTTGTATTATAATAATACAACTTAAAATGTAACTGAATTTGAAGATTTTGAATTGCAAATTATCTAAATTATTACTAACTAAAGCTTGAAATGATTTCATCAGTCAGAAGTTGAGTATCAAATCTTGGTTTGTTCCACATTTCAACAAAACAAAAACCTTTTGAAAAAAAAACTATTAAAGAATCAAAATATATCTCTGGATTTCACTTAATCCTTGGTGCAAGTAACTGATAACAGACCTTTTCCAACATTGAACTGTTTCTAATTAAAAAAAAAAATTGTTGCCTGAAATATTACCTGAAAAATAGGAAAGTATCCTCTGCTTTTTTCTGTCCAGATCCTAAAATGTTTGAGCCAGAACTTGTTGAAATCTGTATTATTTCTCCTTGTTTGTAATGGGAGTACCTCAGATCCAAAATGAAGGTAAAACTGTTTAATCTCTGTAAATACAGAAGCAAGCAGAATTATATTAAGAACATTGGGGTTTATGGTCCATTTGAAAACTTCTGAAATTACCTTGTAGGTACATTAATATGTTCTAGGTAACTTTTCAAACTGTTTTTGTTAAGTACTTAAATCTTATCATTTCTGGAAAAATTGAATTATTCTTGATTGGGGGAAAGAGTACTAACTGATTAAAAAATACAAGGCTTTTCAGACATTTACATTCAACTCGGTAAGATAGTAATAATCTTATAGTAATAGCTATTTGCTTTGGGTATCGGAGATCAGATTTCACAAACGGTATGTGGTAGAATGAGCATTTTTTAAGTACTGACATTTTCTTTTCTTGGGTGTATCAGCAGAAGCAAACTAGAATATAAAATGTAAAATACCTGAAGGCAAAGAGATTTCAGACTGCCAATCTTGGTGTCTGGCAGATGTGGGCATATAGCAACTATGTTCTGCAGGGTCTGAGCCCTGCTTAAGTCTCTGAAAGGATGCAGTGTACGTGAGGTGGTTCACATTGCATTTGAAACATGTAGATTTTAAGAATATTTGCAAGTCATCACATATATGGTGTAGTTGATCCTGACTGTTTTTATGTGAAAACATAGCAGTTTGGGATGTGCCAAGGGAATAGGAAACCTTGATTCTGGGCCCTTCCCAACACAGTTGATGTTCGCTTGCTTAGAAGCTTCTGCTTCTGAGACCTGTGTTTGAAATGGAGCTGCTTACTATTAAATTCCATTAAAAACGGGCAGTTGGGACCATTTTATTTTGAATTGGATCTTGCTTTATGTTTTGCAGACAGTCTGTCTTCCAGATGATAAACCCTAAGTTATTCTTTAGTGTGATAGCTCAGACACTTTCTGGGAAAGTTTACTTTTTTGTCTTAATTTTTATTGCATTGAAAGGGATTTTTAAAGCAACAGTTTTCAATTATAATTAGTCCCAGCTTTGTTTATGCATAATTTTGCAACTGCTATTGTGAGGCCACATCCCCACTGGAATATACTGGTCAGTTCAACTTGAGACATAAAATTACAATATCAAGTTGTACATTTTCCAGTAAAGGAACACCCTCTTTAAAGTAATTGCGATGATGTGTGCACATGACCAGTTGAATGCCTCAAGAGCAGGGAATGGGAAAGAGACATGAAATCTGGATTGTTACATTACACTAGTGGTCTTTATGAACACTTCAGAAATAATGCAATATGTAGAATTCCATTCCAGTCTTAATAAAATACATAAATAATAAATAAATAAAAACAAATTAATAAATAAAAATAGTAAAATGTTTAATTGTTCATCACTGACTGTCAGCTTGCGTTTTACCAGCATGTTGCACTCCTGTGAGAAGGCTTCGTGTTGTACTCAGTATTTAATGTGTAGATACAGAAGAAAATTCTGCAGCCAGGTCCTGGGCAAATACCATGAAACCTTTGGATCCCCATTTAAAAACCTTAGTGCAGAATTTAGCATCCACTATTGATTATTCATGACAATGTTAATTTCAAAACTGTCTAACCATTTTTTAATGGTACTTAGCATGAAAAGATAGCTCGTGTATTTTGAAAGTCTAAAAGCTAACATAGTCTTCATTAAAAGTATGATCATACCAACAGATTAAAAAGCATTCAAATTATGTTGTTAAGGCCCAAATTCTTGCATATTTCCCAGTGTATCTGTGTTAAATTTCCTGCAATTTATTCCCTTGCTTTCAGTTGTCATGACAGATAGTACAGGTACAGTAAATTATGTGCTGGGTAAAAAAATGAGCAAGTTACATGTCTCCTATTCTTTCCAAGGGCTGTCATAACATCCTTACCTTCTCTAAATGTGCATCTTGCATGAAAAACAACCAAAATATTGCTAACTGACGTGTCTTAGCTGAATTAAAGTTGATCTGAATTATATTGCCATTTGTACTGAACTGCACACTTGCAGGCTAAGATTAACAATTCACCTGAAACAGAATGCCATATAGTGTAGCAAATGCTTAAGACTGAACAGGGGAACAAATACATTAAAATGTTCATTGGAAGAATAACCTAGATAAAACAGTGAGTTGCCATTTTCCCTCCTGATTGTGGCTATAGCTTTCTCAGAGGCACAACATCCCTTCATGATTTATAGCTATAAAGAATGTTATAATGTCATTCCCAGTAAGTAGCACGTAGCTGCCTGAATCTGATAGTGGCAAAAATTTATACTGTGAAGTCTGGTTTTATGTTGTTCAATTGTAAAATTTCCTGTCTTTTTTTTCTATGGATGCTGGTGAGGGTGTTTTTTTAACATTCATATACTTTGATTTTGTCTGCCATCTTTCACAACACCGATTACGTGAAAATGAATTGCTCACTATTCTCTTCTTTGTGCATTACTATATGTAACGAACAGCAATGCGAGAGACATACCACACATAGGACACACACTAAATGTTCACAGTGAGAAGGGTTGGGTGTTAGTTATGTTAAAGTAACTCAAAAGAAAAGGTCTGAAAACAATTCTTTGTATGCCAGGGCATCCACAGGACTAATTCTGAGGGCTCTGTACAGGGTAACTAGGTGGAAGTGTATTATCTGTAGATTTAAATTTTATATTGGGTAAATATTGAAAATACATTACACTTTAATATATACTTACATTATATAAAAATGAGGGAATTTCCATTAAGACTTTAGGAAGCTTAACACTTTAATAAGACTTTATTAAAACTTTATTGTGAAGCAAAAATTCATTAATTTAGAGAAAGTCTGGAAGTGACTACTGTGACATTGGCATCTCTCATTAAGTATTGCCATGTGACATACAATCAAAGCAAGGGTTGTGATTTTACTGCCTTTGCTCTTGGGCATACATGTCTATTCAGTGATTTTCCTCTGCAATAGCTGAAGTCAATCCTCTTCATAAGTTCTTATCTGCTGTTTTTTTAGGAATGTATGTTGCAAAGTGCCAAGGAAAAGTCAGAGTTGCTGAGCAGTTTCTCCCTCAACTGACATGAGTAGGAATTGCAGAAGTTCAGCACAGTTACTTTTCCTTGCTTGATGATACCACTGTAGATTTTTTTCCTGGCATTATTGTGCATGTTCCTGTTATTCCCCAAACCACCTAGTTGTGAAACAGTAGCTTTCTTAAAAATTATTTCCAATGAAACCGTAAACCACTCTGGTCATTATAGGACTGTGATGCTCATTCCAGCTGAATTTTCTTTAAATTTTGGGTCTTATATTGACTTTCACAAAAGGGATTGTTCATTGCTGTATTGCTGTGTGACAGATATTTGCAAATTAAGAAGTAGCTTATTCATATGCTTATAACATGCTAATCCTTCTTCTCTTTGGATGTGGGCACTGTCAGTCCAAAATAAAACATGCAGAATGACTCCACACTTTCATTTAGGTCTTGAACTGGATTTGAACAGTTTGAGTAATAATAAGATCTCACATGGAAAAGGTGTGGAAAAAAGTGTCTGCCTTTGATATTAAGGAAATACAGAGAAAATACTTTGCATTTTTCGTGATGAAGTTTGCTAATAATGTACAAAGATACAGAATAATGAGTCTGCAGCTATGTCTACTTCTGAAAGCCAAGAAGAATACCACTGAAATACATTAATAATTTGATTTAATAATAATGTTCTTTAATCTAAAATGAGCTTTAGCCACCTACCTATGTAATGTTATGCATATACCTATAAGTTGTGACTGTAAGGGACTTTTCCCTGGGGACTCACTGCTGCCAAACCAAAAGGACATGCTAATAACTGAGAAGTATTAGAGGCCTTAAAGATGATGTAGGTAATATATCTGATGAGAAAGAACTTTACTATTGTCCAGCAGTAGTGCTTGTACTATAGTTGTTACTTGGTCTGTGGAAGCGTAAAGGATTTTCTGTGGCGTTTTGTTTTGTTTTTTTTTTTCTTTTCATAAATTTGTTCCAAAAAAGGCAGCAGGGACAGAGTAGAGAGCCAGAGATGTACTTCTACAAAAAGAAACTAGCAATTAAAGACACAGGGAAGAGGTTTGGATTCTTCTTAACTTGCTCATGTGCTACCTTTCTGCTCCCTTCCCATGCCAAACCAGCTCAGGTCATGAGGAAGCATGTCTGGAATATCCTTCAAAGATACCCTGACAAGCAGGGTTGGTTCTGGTCCTGCACACGGGCCCTGCTGTTCTGTGAGGGTTCAGTGTTCAGAAGCACTGCGGGGTCTCGGGCAATCCCTCTTTCTGAGCACTTCTCCTCAGAGCCAGGAGAAGTCTCCTAACAACTGCTGTTTTGTACAATAGCACCAAGGTTGCCTTAGCCCAGGCCTATGAGCTTATACACTGCTCGTGTGCAGACAGGCCAGATTACAAATGCACAGCAAGGATGTCGCAGTCCTGTGTTGGAGGGTTAGGCTGCGCATTAGCTACATTATGGCAGGCACAAGGTAAAAAAAGAGCAGGCAGGAGGTAAAGAGGACATTAGGATGATCTGGTTAGCGCAAGAGCAAAGGATTTCTAGAACTGTGTGAAAAGCCATGTGATGAAAAGTAAACTCCCATGTACATCGTTCGTACTCATTGTACATGTTCGTCGTTAGAATCTATTTGCATGGGAAAGATGAGTACCATTTACCTGCCCAAGTGCAATGACAGCGCCATTTAGCGGTGCTGACCAGTCACCTCAATGAATAGAAGGTTCAATTATTTCTTAGTTATTAGATAATGTGCTGAACAGAACCCCATGAAATTAACCTTTAAGATGACACAGTAAAAGGAAATGAGTCATTCCAGGCGATGTTCATCACTGTGTGAGCACAGAGCTTGCTAAATTAGTTCTGTCATAGTGTGGGTGAAGTGGAATCAATCCATATCATTCATACATACATTTGCTGCTCATACAGACAGTTTTGGGACTCCTAAATAGAAATAAGCATTGACTTATGTCTAAATAAAGCAAAGTTTTGTATTACATTTACTGATTATCCTTTCCAAATGGGTCTGAAGTGACTCATTAGAGAGAACAGGGTTCCTGAGGTGTGTCTGAAAGAAAGGATAAAAGGGAGCAAAATTCTAGGAAAGGACTTTGATGACTGGCGCTAAGGGGAAGTAGAAACAGTTTTAGTCTTAGACAATACTAAAGAAAGAAAAGACAATCTTTCATCTTCTTATTTACAGACCACTGTACTATTCTTAGAAGTATCAGCCTGTCACAATGATAGTAATAGCTCTGCTATTCACACAGTGGAAGCTGACTGATTAGTTGAAAAGTAGGGCCTTTCTTCTGATTGAGTAGCTGTAGAGAACATGAGACAAGTAAGACACTTCCCACTGTTTAGGAAAGAGTGAAGATGCAAAGAATGAACTGAAAATATCTTCAAGTGCCACAGTGACCCTTGTCGAGTATGATGCAGACAGACTGGTAGATATGATAAAAACAGCTTTACACCAGACAAGCGGTTAGTTAAACGTGGGCTGAAGCACACACTTCCCTATCTGGATGAATATCCAGCAGTGATGCATGCTGACGGGCGGCAACGCCATCTCAGAGGTTCTGTCTCTGAATGGAGACTAGCTGGGAGACCACCTGACAGTTGCTAGCAGATAAACGCTTCTCTCTGTTCCCTACATTTTCCATACATATGGAAAAATTTGGTGCCATCTAATGGACAACCCCCTGTATCCCGAAATTTGAATGTGTTAAACTCTATACAAGAATGCTTTTACAAGGGATTTATAAAGGCCTGTTACCTATATTTGTTACTGCTTCATACTAAGAATTTCTATTTCAATATGCTTAATCATATATCTTGGGATGTTACATGCATTGTTTAGAGGTGAAGACTTACTAAGCCCCACAGGTAATACAAGGATTTCTGTGTTTCCTGGCTTTAAATTTATGAACTGAGGTCATCACACAGCTTCCTCGATTTCAGCAGCATAACAACACATGAAACTAAATTATTGCACCTAAGTGCTCTGATGTGTTTACAGGTGAAATTTAACTAGCTGTTTTGTCAAAGTGAGATAGATCATTCCAGACCATCCTTAAACAAGTTTGCTGCTATAGCTCCATGGAGCTGTATCTCTCTCAGTAGACATCACCACTATGTCAACAAACTATTGCTTTAGCACATGGGGTTTATATCAGCATGTGTACACTCTACAAAGTACATTAGCAAAAAGGAATTGGCCTGCACCACCACCAATACAATCACGGTTGTGATGAACAATACTGCAACCAATTATTATTCCTGCAAAAGCTGTTAGAGATGGCCTGATTGTATGTCATGTACTTCAGAAAGCAAAACAGTTAAAAAAAAAACATAAGAGTATCTCTATTTGAGCAGACAAACCATCTAGCATATCCTATAAACAGTAAATTAAACATATGTATCTGTGATATATGTATAGATGTACGTATGTATGTGTCTGTGTGACTATATATGTT
This sequence comes from Pandion haliaetus, assembly GCA_013401275.1. Taxonomy (NCBI): domain Eukaryota; kingdom Metazoa; phylum Chordata; class Aves; order Accipitriformes; family Pandionidae; genus Pandion; species Pandion haliaetus. Next base: position 44,803 of record VYZV01025758.1, read on the forward strand.
TGTACACACACACACACATATTTAGTCATATGATCATATATACAACTATGACATAGACTCAGGAAGTCCCTAGGCAAGTGTACAGCATGGTGTCCTCTACTTAGTAATCCATGGGGAATTTTTCCTGTATGCTCTTGTCTAGTCTACCCTTAGACTTCAAGCGTAATGGGCTTCCATGGAGTAACTGTGTGTTGTATGACGCAGTATTTCATTTTGGTTGTTTGAACCTGTCCTCCTGGTAGCATCATCTATAACGAGAACGTGAGCATTAGTATTAGAATTGCAATTTGGACATCATATCTGGTTCTCAACTGTCACTGAATTCAGTGGAAGAACAATTAAAGTCATGCTCAGTTTGATGAATTTCAATTTGTAAAACCACATGCTTTGAAGAAGTGCATATGTGAATGAAACCAAGTTTCCATCTGCAGTTTGCATTTATAGGTCTTCAGGATGCATTATGGGTTCAGTTCTTTTCATTTGTCTGTGAAGAGAGAGATATATATAGTATGGTTAGGAGTAGTCCTGCAGGCCTCCAGGCAATCAGCAAAGAAGAAATACAATTGGCAATTATATTTCTATTGCCTCTGAGCCTTTGGAATGAAGTGGGAAAAGTGACTGGGCTTTTTATTATTTTCTTTAAAATTTGTTGTATACATTCAAGACAATATTATTATAATCTGTAATAAATAATCAAAATATATTAATCTGGTTCATTACTTTTAGAAAAAATAATTATTAGTTTTGGTGAAGATAAAGAAATGCCTTTGAAATGATGATGAGTTCACAGGCAATTTAGCGATTCCTTGAATACTGTCTACCCGAGGAGACAACTCAAACTCTTTCATCTTAAAAGCATACAATATCATTTGTGCTTTAATCTTTTATTGTATTCAGTATGTTTGTGGGATCCATAGTTTCAGCTGGCATTTTTTTACTGCTTGCATGTATTTTTACCTTATTTATACCTATTGTTACATAACTGAGTCACAATAGTTCACAGATGTAATTGCTCAGTATTGAGGGGAGGGTGAATTTGCTTAAATTTTCTCTAGAAGAAAGAAAAATATAATTTTTATTCAGTTACATACAACACCTATTTTTCCTCCTTTTGCCTGGGAAAGAATATTTAGTGGTTTGATGTAAAGCAGAGATGATTGTTTTACTCTCTCACATTGTTTGACACTAGTAAAGTTAATATATCAGTCCTGGGGAAAAGATTTTGACCTGAACAATAGCTTTAGTGAAATGAAAGCAGTCTTAAAAGATTAAATAGTGAAATGATCAAACCCCTTTGTCCTTGTTGACCCATAATACACATTTGAGCTTGAGTCTGCAGAGTTGAAATGTCAGTTTTCACACTTACATTTGGCAGTTTAAAAATACTGCTCAATATCTCACTTGGGGCATGTTTTCTAAGGAGAATAGGCCATTGCAATATCCAGTGAAGCTGAAGTGAGGATGCAGTGCTGAGAATTCAGTAATGGTTCAATGTTTAAATGTGGGTTTGATGCGTAATTAAGACATGATTTTTAAGAAATAGAGGCAGAGGTTGTTGGAGGGCTAGGGTGCAGTTGCTAAGTTGAGACTGAGAGCATCAAAATAGACAGGCTTATTACAGTTGTTGCTACAGGGCAAGAGGTTGCCTGTATAAGCAGCAATTGTTGATTGCCACGCAGCAGCAGAAACAGTAGGACGGGTGCTTGCACCGCACCATTGACATGCAGCACTCAGGCTGGGGACGCATCCTTCCAGCACCTTCCCTGCCCCTACCTAGCCACGTTTTCATCAAGCCCAACTCCTCATCCTTTGACCCAAGAAGTCTTAAACCAGATCTCACAGGCTGTATTATTGCCTATGAGTTTTGATGTACTCCATTACTTCAGCAGAAAATCTCCAAAGTGCCTTCAGGAGACTTGAAAATGAGCCCTGAAACTACCAGCCCTGTCCTCCTTTTTTCTTGTCATCAGCTGGAAGCAGGGCCTTCTTGTGGCTGTTGTCATCCTTGGGGTGACAGTGGCTTCTCCCCTGGGGAAACTGCTTTCCATGGAGGGGTGCGAATAATATTTCTACAGCTGCAGTTGCCAGTAAGGGAAAGAGTTATCATACACTTGTTTTGTTTGTCTTCCTGATGTTTACATACTGAATTCAGTATGTTAATGGTGATCATAAGAAACACACAAGTATACAGGGACTGGCTGGTAAGAAATCATTTGCTTTAGTGTAGATAATGAGAAGAAATAGAAGCTGCTGCTAATCAGTATACATGCCAAAGCTAGCTTGAATTTGCCCTTATCTTCAAGGATTTAAAATAAATACATATATTGGATTACTAAAGCCATCAGGCAGTGAATGTAACATGATCAGTTGTTCTGACTGGTTTATCCTTAGTTGCTGTTTATTTGTCACATGCAAGACCATGAACACCTGCCCACAGGGGATCTGGATATGGAATTTTGTTTGATACCAAAGGAGAGTAGAGTCCTTGCCCTGCCCTGTTCTCATGCTCGCTCACTCCTGGTCCACGCCATGTTCAGGAGGTCCCACCTTCCCTTCCAGTACCCACTGCCTGGACCTGTCATGCAGGACGTCGTGTTGGCTCCTGCTGTGCCACTGCTCACAGGTGCCCATCTCAGGCGTCCCCTGCCATGGTCCCTGCGTGGCCCCTGGCACTCATCTCCATCCATCTGCTGTATCTCCAAGGTCTTCCCTACTCCCACATCTCTCCTCCAGCCAGGATCTTCACCTTCTTCTTTCCAGACCCCCTTCTCCTTTCCAAGGCCACTACTTTCTGGGATCCATCCTTTTAAGCACTTCATCTTCTTTCTGGACCCACTAACCCCCCGGTTTCCTCAATCAACACTGTCTGTGTGCAGAAGGACACCACATGATCACTCTGCTAACTGGCAGTTATGTCTCATTTCTCATTATTAACTGGAGGACTCAGGAAGGGTCACTTTCCTTTAGGCCGGGTGTTACCAATATTTCAAACTAGATCATACAGGTTGCAGTTAGCAAGTAGCCACTTCTGTCTGAGGTGTTCAAAAGGTCAATTTCAAACATTCATGCACACACACATACCCAATTATCTGCATCCTGCTAGCATTCACAATTTATGTTATTTTTGCCTCTGATAATACTAAGTAGTTTTTCTAGTTCTATTAAAAACAATAAAAAAGAACCACACATTTATCATGTGAGTTCCTTCCATGAACCTGCAGCTGTAAAGGATTTGCTATTGAAATTGTTATTGCAACTCTGCTGTGAAGAAGGAACTCATGCACATGTCAAAAAAATGTTCCTTATGTCTCTTGGGGATAATGTAAATCCAGCTTTTGAATCAGAATTTGACATCAGTAGAAAATATGGAACAGTCGAACAGGAACATACTTGTGTTACTATTTTATTACTTTTCTCCTTTCCTGTAGCTTCTCTCTTACCCTATCTAGTATAGAGTTGATTAGTTCTTGGTTTTCACAGATTGTTTTTTCTGGTTTTGCCTGGATGCTGTTTCTCATATCAGGTCCTTAAGCTATGACTTGAGTTCCAAAAGCTTGTTATTAATATAATAAAAAAAGCTTTGTATAATATAAATAACAGTTACAGTAAAAGCAATAGGCCCTGGTTGTAACATCTTATGTGAGTATTTATGTAAGCTGATTAGGTATGTAGCTGCCAGATAATCACCATCACATCTTGAATGTACAGTATAGCTTCAATAATTGTGCATTCAAATTTCTTTTAGACAACCTTACAGAGAATGACATAACCATGGGCCTAATCCTGCATCATTTGTTTATAAGGCTATTTCTTTCTTCATGCACAAATTCTACATTTATTACAATGGACCTATTTGTAAGAATAATACTTCCTTGATCAATTACTGCAGACCAAATTTGTATACTTCGTGTGACAGTTACAAGTACGTTGGAGATATGTAAGCATCAGCAGAATTACATTCTAAGGTAGTAAGAGGAGTATTAATTATTTAAAAGTATTTAATTTAAATGATATAATTTAAAATTATTTCTTTTTTTTTTAAAAAAAAGGCAATTTTAGCTGCATATCATAGACCGTTCTGATTGAGATGTATGGCAGTTGTTACTGTGGCTCACTTCCATTTCTCTGATTCATGTTGCAGGTTTGCAAGTGTTGTTTAACCCTGGTAAGCAGCTAAGCCCCACACAGCCCCTCACTCACTCCCCTGCAGTGAGACAGGGGAGAGATGGCTCTATCTCAGCCAAAACCAGTACAGCAAGTTGAACTGTACTCTTAAATGTGACCATGCACAAGTTTCCATCCCTGTTTGATTAGATCTCTCTGACTCTACTCATAAAATCTACTCATAAATCAAATTTAAACCTGCCAGATTTTTCTAATGGGTAGTTCCTAGCTCAAATTGTGCCAAGACAGTGAATAGCACTTGAGCTCCTTGGGAGGGCTACTTTGGGAACTGGAAACAGTGCTCCGGGCAGCCTTAGCTTCATAGGAGGGAGCCTGGTTGCTCTGAACCCAGCAGTGAAATTGGACTACCATTAATGTCAATCAGCAGATGTTCCTAAAAATGGGGCTTGTGCCTAATTTTATCACTGAACTTGGAAGAAGAAATACTTATTGAAAACAGAAATCCTGAAGTTTTTCAGCTTTACTGTAGAAATGCCAGTCATTTCTAACAGGTAACTTTTAGTATCTCTCATTTGTCTAGCAGATACATAACCTGTACTTCTTAAAGTTGAATAATCCTAACATTTTTCACTAAAATCCTTATGAAGGAGTTAGAGGGGATATGAAAGTTTAAGAGTTAACACCCAGCACTTGATACTTCACAAGTACTATTTGCCACAAATCTATTTATGTTAGCAAGATTTCTGATGCACCAACACACTTAGCTTTACTAATAGCACTTATTGCTTACAAATCTCAAAGTTAATGTACAATACCATTTTCTTTCCACCATGCCTTTTTAACTCATAAGGAAACTGAGGCTCATATGGGCTTATTGACTTGCCTGTGGTGGTCACCTAGCTGGCTGTATCAGAAGCAGAACTACAACTCAGTTTCTGATGATGCCCAAATAATCCCCTTCACTTGAGGTATGCTATCTTTCAGTTCGTTCTTCTCACTGTTGATAAGGTACAGCTGCCAGTTTGCTAAATTGAGAGAAAAAATGTCCATTTCTGTTTCTAGGACAGATTTATAATTGTAGATGACAAATGAGGGACTCAAAACACATCTTTTTAGGTGTCTGAAAAGTAAATATCTTACCTGAGCTTGTATTATGGGCTCCTTTTCTAACCACAAGTGAAAGAAGGGTACTCCAAGGGACATGATTCATCTCATTCCAAATAGGTGTCAGCTGAGATGAACCATCCTAAGATGAGCCTGCCTCTTTTCATTCACTAACTACTCAAAATTCCAAGGCAAGCATGACAGTTCTTCCCTGCACACATGCGTACTGCTATCTATGCTCTTTTCTTTATTGTTCTAAATATGTTCAAAATTTTACGAAAAAATATGATGGTTTTATGCATTTTCACCTGTGGTTCAGATCATTGATTGTTGAAGCCAGCCAATAATCAAACAAATCTGCTCCACATACTTTTTACTGTGGTCCCACAGCTATGGACATGCTATATGTCAGGAATTTGTACACAAATAGGACTGTGTAGGTAGGGTAGGACTGTGTTCTACCCTAATACTTCCTAGTGATACCAAATGGCTGTTGTTGGTGATAAAAATGTTCATGAAACGATGGAAAATGTAAGAAACAAGCAAAACCAAAACCCCCAAAACCCAAAACCCAGCCTCGTTTCTTGGGGGGGGGAAAAAAACAAAGGTAGCAAGCTATACATCACTACCATATTTTGGCATGGCTATGCCCTTTCTCCTGTGCCTATGTCTATGTTAGCATAAAAACAGATTTAGGATTTCTTATGAAATAAACTTTTCTTCCTGAAAAAATGAGAGATAAAATTTCTTCAGTTTCAAAGTAAATATTACATCAAATTCAAAATTTAGCATTGAAAAATTCCTTTGAAATTAGAAAGCTATTTATTTTGAAAAAAAGATGAAGAATTACTTCATTTTTTCCAGCTAAAACAATGCCAAAAATTTTAAATTAGTTTTTAAATAACTTCAATGATAATGAATCTGCCTATGTGAAAGCTCAATATATGACTGAAAAATTTAGCTCAGCTTGAATTAGAACATGAACATGTTGGTTCCAAGATAATATCATAGATTTACCTTACCTACTTACATTATGAAGAGCATGATTTCCCAAAACTTTTCTTAAAAGGAGAATTATATGTATACAGTTGAAAAATAAGTACATACAGGAGATGAGAACTGGCCAGCAATTTGTATTGTTTCCTTAGTATCCAGGTTACATGATGCTCACAAATGAGATACTAGTGAGTAAATTCTACTTTATATTTGAATAATCACATAGTGTCACAACTGTAAAATTACCCCACAGCACAGAGGCTGGTTATTTGACAAAGTGACTCCTATTAGAACACATCAAGTAAAGATTTCACTCTATCCTATACGACAGAGTAGCATTTTAAGGTCTTCAGTCATTCTTATTAAGAAGGCTTGACCTTTTACTGAAACAGTGGTGTTTGCTTACTGTGAGTCACAAAAATTTCCTGTTCCTGCTTGTATATCACCTTAATTAGCATTGCCATCCAATGCATAACCATGGCCTTTCTTCATTCTTAGCATGCTTTCAGTGTTTAAATTATCCCAATAATTCCATTATTTTCTGAACTGGGCTCTAGTCCCTTAGTGGTGACATTGCTGGAGATCAGCTAGGGCTTCATGAAGCAAGGATAGACCCCCAGGGCAGTGCAGATCTATATCAGAAGGGCGTCTTCAGGGAGCCCCAACAGAGGCAGCAGGTTAGGGGTCCTCAGTTAAGAGTAGCTTTTCCTTGGGATTAGTGTTCTTTCTCTGTTGTGCTTTACAAATAAACCCATTCTCTCAAACCCACATTCTCCTAAGCACCAGGATGTGTGTATGCAAGTGGTATGTCCGGAGAGCAGCAAGGGATGCCAGTTACTGAGTTGTCTTCTTATTATTCTCTGGATTCTTAAGTTGGCATTATGTGATGGTCTTAGAGGTGCCTTTTGCACACTTTTAGAAGCTGATAGTGATTGTGATCTTTTATTTCTCCACCCCATACCTCTGTAAGTTACTGGAAAATGTTGCTGGGTTACCCTCTGACCTTTTTTTTCCCTTATCTCAGCATCTTATGGCCTCAGTCCTGGTCTTTATCTTCCTACCATTGAGTCTTTATGGTTTCACAATGCACTTTGGTTTAGTCAGTCCTTTGCTAAAGCGTGGCTCTGCCCTGTCTTTTTTCCACTGCTTTCCCTTTCCTGAGCTAAGTGTCCTGAGAAGCCACATGTAAATGTGTTGGTATATTGATGACCTGCTAACCTGTGTGCCATGAATCTCCTTTTCTTTCCTCTACCATTCCTTCCAGGAGTCCTACATACATAAATTGCCACTCACATTTCATTCACACTAGTCTTAAGATTTCTGTTATGTAGCTCCACTTGACAAGAGACAAGACCCTAATCTTGATGAGTTTCTCTCCCTTGACTCAGTTTTTCTTGCCACTTGAGTGGCAATTAGGGTACCACAGAGTGCTATGTATTTGCTCTTTCTTTGATGTAGCAATGATGACTGGTCTTCATTGGGGATATTTTGATTGAAGAAAGAAAAGTGATGGAGAAGAGGTAGGAGGAAGAACAGAATGTCATGTATAAATCCTCCATTGACATACAGACACCAGCATTACTGGGGCTGAAGAGTCTGGGTCTCTCTTGGATTCTACTCTGTTGAGCTTGATCTTGACAGAGATTCACCTTGTTAAAGGGAAGATTAGGCTGTGGGTATCTTAGCAGCAGCCAGTAGGCCTCCTCCTGCAGCAGATATTGGTAATTTCACTCCTCTGTGGAAGACAGAGCATTAAAGCTCAAGGCCAAGTGCCAGGTCCTGCACGTGTGTCAGGGCAACCCCAAGCACAAATACAGGCTGGGTCATGAATGGATTGAGAGCAGCCCTGCGGAGAAGGACTTGGGGATGTTGGTTGGCAAGAAGCTCAACATGACCTGGCAATGTGCGTTTGCAGCCCAGGCCAATCGCATTCTGGGCTGCGTCAAAAGAAACATGACCAGCAGGTCAAGGGAGGTGATTCTTCCCCTCTGATCCGCTCTCATGACACCCCAACTGGGGGGTCCAGCTCCAGTACTGCATCCAGCTCTGGGGACCCCAGTGTAAGAAGGACATGGACCTGTTGGAGCGGGTCCAGAGGAGGGCCATGAAGAAGATCAGGGGCCTGGAGCACCTCTCCTATGTGGACAGGCTGAGACAGTTGAGGTTGTTCAGCCTGGAGAAGAGAAGGCCCTGGAGAGACCTTATAGCAGCCTTCCAGTACTTAAAGGGGGCCTACAAGAAATCTGGAGAGGGACTTTTTACAAGGGCACGTAGTGATATGACAAGGGGTAATGGCTTTAAACTGAAAGAGGGGAGATTTAGATTAGATGTAAGGAAGAAGTTCTTCACTGTGAGGGTGGTGAGGCACTGACACATGTTGCCTAGTCATGTTGTGGATGCCCCATCATTGGAAGCGTTAAAGGCCACGTTGGATGGGACTTTGAGCAACCTGGTCTAATGGAAGGTGTCCCTCCCTGCCCATGGCAGGGGGGTTGGAACTAGATGATCTTTAAGGTCCCTTCCAACTCAAACCATTCTACGGGTCTATGATTCTGTGATTTTTTTTATTTGGAAGTACAACAGAAATTTTAACACTAATAAGTTATGTCAGTTTTCTTTTAATCTAAATTAAGAGTTGTGCTTAGAGTCTAATTGTTTTGACAATAGAACTGTTTTATACAGACTTTGTTTGACATGTTTGCTGTAGTAATTTATACCCTTAAGGAGACTAGAAACTAAGTAATAGAGAGGGTGATTTTTCAGACACACACTGTAACTTCCACAAAAACTGTATGCTTGCATCTCATGACATGTCCCTCTTGCCCCTCCAAAAGAAAACTTCAAAAGCAAATATCACTCCATTCTCAGTTGTAACTAATAGAAACTGGATTAAGAGAACTGCATTTCTGTAAATTAGAATAACTTTTTCCTCAAAAATGGAAATTGAAAAAAAAAACCCCACTGAATTCTGAATACACCAATATTGATAAATATAGAATGCAGACAGGGATATACTAGTCTAAATCCATACCCGACATTAATTCCCCATGAAAATAATGTTTTTACCACTCATGAAGGAGACAGCAAAGAGAAATTCCTGCAGCCTCATTGTTTAGCGATCTTTAGGTGAATCTTTAGGGGACTTTGACTTAAATAGACTTTTTCATTCTACCCTATATATATTATTACAAATTTTTTAAAAAAAATCTGAATTTGTAGTAAACTGCTTTTAAAAGTGGATTTTTTTGTGAACACAACCTGACAATGAAATGTTTAAGACTTTCAGTTAAATTAGAGCTCTCTACAGGAAGCCCATCTCTCTGGCAAAATCATTCTAATCTTTCATATAACATTACTGAAAGCAAAGTAAATACACTAAACTCTAGAGCTTCAGTGAACAGTATGTTTTGAAAAACATTTATTTTTCTGAAACACTGAATAACTACAATGAATCACAGCATTTTGTTCAGCATGGTATAACTGATCATCTATCTGTAACTCTAATGTAATATAATGTTTGAGGATGTAGTAGTGCTGAAAGCACTATAAATTTATTATTTCTATCATAGTTATTTTCATAAACAGTAACTGTAATCTTCATTTAACTTGCCAAGAGCTTCAGTTCAGGTCACACAAATACATCCAGATCATCACTTGTTGCCCTAGCATAGTTCAAACTGAAGGGTGATCTACAGAATCGCGTGCCAATATATATAGGAAACTGAAGGCACACTAAATTAGAGAGGTGTTTAGTATTGGGTTGATAACTGCAGCTGTCCCAGTCAGTTTATAGCTGCCTGTAAATGCCAAGTACACTCCAAATACAAGGTTGATTTGCTCTGGCTGTACTTTTATAAATGCCATTACATAGTAGCAGCATAGCAGCCATGAGGCATAGGCAGGTCCTTTATATCATTTCTATTTGATGAACAACATATCCATTTTTAAGAATAGTGACTGTTGTCTATATCATAATTATTGTAATAATGGACAATATTCAGCCTGGGTGTGAATGATGAATGGGAAAGGAAGTTAGGGTGTCTACAAAAAATAATGAGTTTTGGTGTGATTCATGCCCAGCAGTACAAGGAAATACATTAACACATTGACTTTCATCAAACTATTTTTAACTATCAAGAAGGTTTAGAAATAAAAGAAAAATAACTGGAGAACACAGACCATAAAGTAATTTAGTGTTGAATGTCAGACTGCAAGTTGATATTGTTTCTCCTTGTTCTGAGTGCACATTTAACTTTTATAGCATTTTCTGGGATTTCAAAGTAATGTTTCTGAATTTTAATTCTTCTGTGAAATAGAAAGACACTAACATTAACATTCTACTGATTGAAGCTGCTAGCCTAGAGAGTCCAATTTTCTATTCCTCTGTGAGCATTGGACCAGTCAAAAATGCAACTCAAACTGAAATGTTTATTTTGCATAAGAATAAACAATACAACCTATGAAGAAGCAGAGAATAAACCCCAGCAATCTGTCTGTATAACTATGGTGTAACCAAAACCAGAGGCTCTCTTCTAATATTGTAATGTCTAGATCTTTTTAAACTCCAGTAGGAGGGCATCTCTGAGACTCTAAAAAAATTGAAAAATTATATTTTTCATACATGTTTAGTCTGATTTTTTGGAAATAATTACAAACTCTTAGTGACACAGCAAACAACAGTTTTACCACTTCTCAGGTGCCTTGGGCATACTGAATAGAAGACTCTGCAGTGTAACAGTGTATGCAAAGCGGCTAAGATTAACTTTATAATAGTGTACGTTGTGTTACAGGTGGGAATAAATGTTCAGTGGCTCAGTTTAGTATTTCTGTATTTGAAGCAACTATGTTGGGACTCATATTCTGAGAAATAAAATCCTTGATGATTTTCAGATTCCTTTCAATTTCAGCTTTTGTCATGCAGCCAATTCATGTCTTAAAGATTAATCTGAATAGGACAGAAAATGTGGAAAATAATGGAAAATGGGTGGAAACTGAGACATATATTGTGTCTTCAGTTGACAGTCAGAATCTCTAATACCAAGACCTATTCTGTCTGCATATTTTATGGTTTGTTTTGTGCTTTTTTATCAATAGGAATGTTATATATACAGCAACATTCGATTAAACAGTACAGCTTTATCACCCAGGTGGTGGACTGAAGGATGTATTTATTGAGAGCAGCCACCCAAGCAGAGTAGAAGCTCTTCAAATATATTTTTTTATATATAAATCCTTGCAATATCCTCATGAAACAAAGATATATTTCTGCCCTTGATCACTATTAAGGAAGCAGACATAAAAAAAGAAATTATACAAGAATATCTGAGATAGATGTGGGAACAGATGCTGTAGCCTTTGCAACTCCATTCCATGCCCAACCCCCAAAGACGTCGTCAACACTTTGGTTATTTTCCTGTTTCCTCTTCTTTCATTTGCTTTTTCAGACCATATAGTCAGCTTCTGTCTCAAGGCTGCAGGGTAAAGGAACAAACCACTGTCCAACCAGATCAGTATGAAGTCATGGGATCTAAATAACTGATAAGTGCATGGTTCCATGGAGTAAATGGAAACAACAATGTTCAAGATCTTAATGCAAAGCCAAGGACTCACCAGTTACAGAGAAGGAAGCTGGAAGTAGCTCTTCTGGGTCTAGGATGAGATAGTCTGAAGCACCAGCATAGGGTATTGGCAAATTTGCTATGTTGTTTCTGTGGCTGAATAAATCATTTCAGTTTTCAAGCCTAACAGCATCCCTAGTATGAAATTGACTTCAGAGAAAAAGTAGTCATTTATCTTGTATTCTCCTGCAGCATGTGTTTCCCCTGAAAACTCTTCTGAATATGAAAACACAACATTATAAATAGTCCAAGGCTGTGGCTCTGAATCACTCTTATTACTGGCATTTGAGGGAAGCTGTCATTTCTGTGAAATTTCTAAACTCTCTGTCACTCCTGGTGTACAAAAACACAGAGCAAAGTTTGGTCCAAAGCTATGGTACAACCAGTATCTAATAATTTGAATTTTTAAAAGAGCATTTGCATCAGTGTTTTGCATTAGTGCAAGTCAGGAGTAAAGCTAATGGAATTCCTAAAACTAGTGTAAGCAGAAAAAGAACCAGTGTCTGGGTTCATGGCAGGGAGCGTTCACAGCCACAGTCCTTGAACAGCATCTCCGAAGAAACAGTCCTCAAACCATTAGCCACGAACATCGATTGTGTATGCACTAAAGAGATCCAATCCTGAGTTAATACATTTGACATGACATAACCATGACATAGTCTAATATTCACTATTAACCATTAAAAGCAACAATTTTAGTGTCAGGGGTTCTGTATCACCATAGCATAGCAAATTCAGTGGTAGGAAATACTTTGAAAAATAAGGGGGTTTTGTTATTTGTTGGATCAAGACCATAGTTGGTAGTATTTTTTGGTCACTCTCTGTAAGTCTGTCTTAGATATCTCTTCTTTATCATAACTCCTGCAAGAGGCAATAATACAATGATTCACTTTATCAGCTCTCAGATCTTTCTCACAGTTTAGTTTTAAATAAGATGACAGTTGATTAACTTAATTAATCATTACTTAATGAGGGCTGAGTCTACCCAAAGGAAATACATCAAAGTACCTGTGCCAAAAAGTAGCAGAACAAAGAACAATTGTTTTGTTTAAGTTACTCCTAAATAGTGTAATCCATGATACAGGATGCAATTACATCTAACTTTTAAAATTGAATGTAAACCAAGATTTTAAAAGAAGCTATGAGATTTAGACACATACAGGTTCCAACAATATCCATGGACCTAATTTCTGATCATTTGATATTGCAGACATTTTCATTGTTGCTAAATATTTCTCCTCTTCATGAAAAAAACAGATAAAGTAATTTGATTATGTACCCACACAATTACAGGTGTTCAAAGAGATAAGGAACAATTATTCATTATTCCTCAGTTAGACCAAATCAGTTAATTCATGGAATGCACTCTGAACTGTTTATGGGCATATGGACAGAGAAGACCCTTAGAATAGGCTATTTCTGCTTTCTTTGATACATAGAGATACAGCATGTATGGATAAAATATTAGCATAGTCTATAAAGAAAAATTTAACTGCTTTACACAGAATCACAAAATAGTTGAGGCTGGAAAGCACCTCTGGAGATCACCTAGCTCAAACTCCCTTTCAAAGCAGGGTGAGTGAGAGCAGGTTGCCCAGGGCTGTGTCGTCTTGGGTTCTGAACACCTCCAAGGACAGAGACTCCACAACCACTCTGGACAATCTGCAATTTTGCAATACTTGTAAACATATGGAAACTTTTAGGAATAAAAAGTGCCTTATTTCATAGAGGTAGTTGAACATTAGTAGTGAGCTACATTTTGCACTTCTTGATTGAGCAGCTATAAAATATTTAACAAGACTGAACAGGGAACAATACCAACATAGTCCTTGTTATTATGTAAGCCTTTTTTTTTCCTAACAGATGATCCACATATGATGTTTATAAATCTAAATAGTCACTAATTAGAGGGTTTAGTTGTTTAGCATGAGCAGTAAAAATTATCAGCAGAAGATTACCGGTTCAAACCATGTGGTCAGTCTAAGGAAGTTTCAGTAGACCAGCTCCTTATGTTTGGACACAAGTTTACTCAGGCTCCTGAGAAATTATATGTGGTGCTGTAAGCTCAAGTCTTGCCCTAGGTTTGAATCTGAACTCATCTTTTTCCACATTATTAAAACTTTCTACCCAAAAATTCTCTTCCCAAGATTTCACAGATCTTCCAGGATCAACAAAGCATGCCGAATGCTCCCCAGGGACCCCACGTAATTATTTCAAGTACTTTCATCCCTGGGCTGATAAAAGCTACTTCTTAATAGTCCCTGACTCCCCACTGTTAAAAGCAGATTTCAAGTTTCACCAGTACTTAGCTTCCATTTCACAAGCTGTCAAATGACTAGTCAAAATGTCAGAAAAACAAAATCAGTTCTGCAGAGTTTTCAGGTTTTACTGTTTTCAGTTAACAGATAATTGGCCTACTCATGCCTAAACAAAAATAATAAAGGTTAACACTTTACTGGTTGCTGAAAAGAGCCTGGCAATCTTGAACAGCATTAAGCTGCGTGTGTTAAGTATGGCAATATGATGCAATACAACAAAATTCCACCCTCTACTTCCCATGAGGGTTTTGGTGAAACGTGGGCCCTTCCTCACTTCTGCAGCATAAGCACTGACCCTCCCTCCAGGAGCAAGCTCTTAGATTAAGCACTGAGAGCAGCAACTATAACAAATAGAGGAGACTTTGAGACATTTATTTGGTACTTATAAAGAAGATCACAATGGCTATACTCCGTCAGAGGAAAGGTACGCTTAGATTTTGATAACATCTCCAACTGTGGTAACAGATGCATATAGAAGAATAGATGAACACAATAGTCTTCTTTCTCTCTTTAAGTACAGTAGGACTGTAGGATGTTTTTTTTAAGGGACAGTATAGTATTAATCCAGCTAAATGTGGATATCTCCATGGCAGTTACAAATGCATGAGGTTCCCTCTCTGGAATAATCATTTTGTAATCAGTCGAAAATTATAAACTTCTGATTCCAGGTTCTAAATGTCACCATAAGTTAGATACCAAAAAGACTGAGCAAATCATGTATGTCAGCACACTTAGTGGAGCAGGGAGGAGGTCTTGATGTATAAAGCTGATCTGCTGACTGTGGGAGCTGATATTGCTAAAAATAAGTCGTTGCTCACCATCGATGCAGGATGTAGCCGTCCCAATAAAATAAAAAAAAAAAAATGCTAGAAGAAATTATGGATTTGATTATCAGAGCAATTGCTAGTTCTTCTTCAGTCAGCAAAGTTGTCATGGAGCAATGTAAATTTTCTCATTTTCCTGTTTGTTTTTTGTCTACTAAACTGGTGATTTGAAGCATACAAAGTTTTGGAAATGTAAATAACATGTCCTGACTACCAAAGATCAGTTACAGAATACGACTGGGTTTTGGGCAAAAAACTTTTCTATGATGAGTCTCCTGTGACTTCTCAGTACATTTTTTCTCTTTTTGTTGACTAGACTCACATTCTTCCTAACTATTTTCTTTGGAACATTATTTTTTTCCAGCAAAAGGTATTTAGTAGTTACTCCTTAAGAAAAGAGAAATCAGCTTCTTGCCTAAAAAGTTTTTCCTTAGACCCCAGGGCTATCAGTCAGATCAATTAAGTCATGTTTAAATTGCTTTGATTTTAAACATTCATGAATCCACAAGGCAGCCAATAAAAACGAAATACCCCTATACTGACAGCTTAAATGGATCTCTGTGTGAGCCAAGGCTGTTGAGATTCAATTTCCTTTCAGTTTGCTGCTTTGTTCATATGTGCTTGGCCTTACTGACCAAGTGAGTGACTGCAGTGCCATTGCACTCAGTAGTGAAACTCTCACCAGTGGAAATTAGACTTGATTTCCAATTGCAGCACTGCAGTGGTACTCAGCTAGGCTCTTCCTGCTGCTCTTTTAAATCAAAGCAAGTCGTTGATGATAGCCTTACTGCTCCCCTGGTAAATTTTCTTCTGAAGCCATGCAAGCAGGATGTGATAGACCCGGGACGGTAGCTGGATGCATTTTGTCAACAAAGCTCTTTTTTTTTACAAAAGGATGTTAACCACTTTCTCAAATATAAACAACTTTCCAGTTTTATTCTTGTTCATTGCCAGTACATAGAAGTGGTGACTTGGCTTGTCTTACTCAAGCGGTTCATACTGTCTTACTCAACATCCTATGCCACGATAGCATTATGAAAGCACACATTGATAGGAAAACAAAAATAACTTCAGTTTCTTCCTTTCTAGAAGTCTTCTAAAGGCAGAGCCCATGCTATTATGTTTGTATGGCAGAAAATCAGGGGGAGCTGCATTTATTCATAATTACTGCTGCTTTATTCCAGAGGAACTGAGCTTAAAACCAGATCTGCTCTAACAAGCAAAAGCAACATCATACTTTTGAATGATGGCTGGTAAATGAAAAGGGCTAAATTTTAGGAAAATACAAATCTATTTTGGCGGTAAGCAGCTGGATTTACTGCCTTCTGAGCATCACTTTTTAGTCATTCTGCACAGTCTGTATTTCTGTAAACTCTGCAAACAAAATGTTGAATTCTTACCAAGAAAAGTTATGAGCAAATCTGATATTTCAAATCCTAATTCATGGAACCCTATGGAAAATTTTATAATATAAACTTATAGTCTTTATTTCTCATACTTTTTCATTGTCAAATAATTTAATCTGCTTTATTCCATGAACAAGTCTCATTATGTTTTATTTAGCAGCTTGTTTGCCTATGAGTTTATCTCCACATTTCACTTCATTATTTTTCCCATTTGTTATATGCAACAGCACAGGATTTTGAAATAAAAATATGACCTGGTTGAAGACTTGGTTATATCTGTGTAAGTGGTAGCAAGCTAAGTGTTTGTGGTTTTCCTTGCTGTGTGGATGATGTGGTTTTCAGATGTTTTGTAATACATTGCTTTTAGAGGACTATGAAGAATTCAGTATCTTGTCCCATTAAGCAATTTTTTCCTGTGGAGCCTCAGGCTTGGATTTTGACATTTACACGTTAGTGAGAATCATAGACTTATAGAATTTAATCTCTTTGGAGTCATCCTTATGACTAACTACTTCAAAATATGAATGCAGCTCTCAAAACCTGAGTTGTAACTCCCAGATATGAATCTACAGTTTGCTTTTTGTAAGCATTTTACTGTAACCAAAAGATTTCTCATCTTATCAGAATATACCTCACATGATTTATAGAGGGATTGACTCTGCAAATACTGAGCATAAAACTTCCTTATAGTGATACCTTGCTCCATACCACGTCTCCTGGCTCAGTCCTGGGATACCTGGAAGACACAACAGATTAGATCAGTATATAGTATTTTTCAGCCTGTTTATCATAGCTCTGTTCCTATCTTCCACAATGAATTATGTTTAGCTGTTTTGTCACTTTTTCATAAGAGAAGATAAGGAAGAATTTAAACCTGAGTATTTCCAGGCTGATGTTTGAAATGTGGAGGTACATTTTTCATTTAAAATCAATTTGTCCAACTGCGTTAATCTTGTATTTTCTTAAGTAACAAAGTAAAGAAAATGTATTTTAATCAGCAAATCCCATTCACAAATTTAGTCCCATTTTGAGGCTCAGCTTCTTAACAGCAATGTACCACTGTAGAGAACAGTTATCTTCCAAGACCATGGCTGGCCAGGAAATGTCTGATATATAAAATGTTTGGTTTCTTGCCATGTTGGTAAGTGTGCATGTTTTTGATATTGCAAAAGTTTTTCAGTATCATGCAACCCAGACTGTGGAGAGTGCATGTATACTTTGAATCAGAAAGGAATTAATCTTCTGATTTGTTTCAACAGGTAAGTTATATCTGATGGGACAATAACATTCAACAGTCTAATCTGTGTGAAGTGAAAGGTCTTCGCTAATGTGTTGTGCCATTTAAACAACATTCACTGAATGTCACATCAAATCTTCTTGTCAAAGCAGTCTATCTGATGCCTTTGTCAAAATATGGGCACTTGACCTCACGTTGCTTTTGCCTTCTTAGGAATGCAGGTGCTGGAATGGAATGGCATCCCCTTGACTGGGAAAACTTATGAAGAAGTCCAGAGCATTATTATTCAACAGAGTGGGGAAGCAGAAATATGTGTAAGACTGTGAGTTTTTCCCCATCTTTCTGTTTCCATTTTTTTTGGCTTTTCATGGCTTTTTTTTTTTTTTCTTTAAATTTACAGTTGTTAAGGTGGAACCTTTGTTAGCACAAAGCATCAATGTAATAATTAGCAAGACTTCACTGTGAGTGTGGGAGGTCTGTTCTTTTTTTCTTTCTAAAGTCATAAGGAAAGATAAACTGAGGCAGATGTTAGTAATGATGCTTTTTTAAACAACAATATCTCCATTGTCAGGCCACAATCTCCTCTCATTGGTGCACATACAATTCACTGAATTTACTGGGGTTAGAGAAAGATGATAATTTAGCACTAACTTTTACTGAAATCTGTGTCCTTTAGATAAAAGTCATTTAAGCATCATGAGAAATGTATAAACTTACATTCAATCCATTAAAGATTTCACCTTAAAAGAACCTTTTCTTCTCAGCTCTTTAACAGCATTGCAAATACAAACAGCTCAGAAGGGGCCATGCTTGGGAGCTGCTTTCTGTCATGAACCACTATTCATTTATCTACTTAATACAATAATGAGGGTATGAGGAAAGATTTTCTTTTGTCTCAGGCTTCTCATTGCTTTCTTTAGGGACCTGAACATGCTCTCAGACTCTGAGAATCCCCAGCACCTGGAGTTGCATGAGCCAGTGAAGGCAGGTAAGTGACAAGCTGTTGCTTTGATATTGTAGGACCGGATAGCAGCTGAAAATCAGATGTGATATAAGCTAGGATATTAGCATTGTAAGCTCAGGTGTTACATCCCAAATCTTGCCATGGGCAGAAAGGGGACCACACCTTATATAGAAAGCCAAGCATTTATTGTTGGTTATTACTATTAGCCCAGTTCAATTCATACTGACAGTCTACACTTTCTAGTTAATACAAAGGAAATCTCAATGACAATATGGCAGCTAACATTTGTTATCCAGGGAAGACGTCCTGCTAGCTACCTTTTCATCTATACATGCCACAAAAAACTGTGGATTAATGGTCACTCTTCAGCAGCTGCAGGCAGAGCTTTCACTCGGGTGGCACTGCAGTAAGTCGACAATGTCCTGAGGAATTTGCCGGGAGAGTGTGATGTTTGTGGTGACAGTTTTTGACTCCTCCTTGCTGGGAGGTGGATGATGTTGATGATTCCTTCCTCCTCGCTTCAGGATCTGCCTGGGGCCTTTTTTATCTTTTCTAGCATGCCTTGCTCTTTCCTCACCAGTCAGCAACTCTGGATTGCGTAAGACTTGACTGGATATCGTACACTTTACATGTAATATATTCTTGCTCTGTGTTCCTTCTGTTGCCCCTAAAATTTATTTTGCCCAGCTCCTAAGTTTGCATCAGTGTCAGTAACTGACCAGCAAGTTGCTGGTATCCCTGGGACCTCAGCTATCATCCTGTACCCAAACCTTGCTGTCACCCCAGGCCTGTGCTCCTATAAGCTGCATTATTAATCTGGAGCCAGAAATACATCAGTCTACACAGTGCAATTAGTGTTGTGCCTTTATATGTCAAAGTTATGAAGAATGGGCATTATACCATACAGTTATACAAGGTGAAACATAACTCAGACAAATTAAGGTCATAGCCATCTGGTCATTAGACAATTGCTGTTGCAGCCAGACCAGCTACAGCAAAGCTCCTAGCAAACTGGAGCAAGTCCAAATAACACAGAACAAGCCCTAAGGCCTATGTTAGCTTGATACAAGGCTTGTGGCGTGTTCTTAGTAATGAAAATACAGTATTTACTAGGATACAGGGATGCAATAGGAAGTGCTTTGTGTGATGTTTTGTTATGTGACTCCTAAGATGGCAGTGCTTTTGGGGGCATTCCCTTCTGTTCAGTCAATACCATGACTGCAAGCTCCAGTCAAGGTATTAGTCATATCTAATCTAACTTTAAACCAATATTCACAACCTTACTTATAATGTAGCCCTTCAGCAAGTTCAGTGCAGATTAAAAGTTTCACTTAGCATCTCATAGGTCCATTCTGAATTCTGTGGTTTTGTGCTACTCTTTTATGAATCAGTACACAAGTTACCTGGATTAAATCCTCTGTTTTCTGACCAAGTAACTCTTCCTATCTGTTAATATACTTACCATCAAGCTACCTTTTGTTGAAAATGGATGTTATTGATATTAATTGAAAGCAAACACTGAGTCTGACAGAGCTTTGAGGCAGAGCTACCCACAATTTTTTTCTTACTGAGCAGATCAAAAACACCAAACGCATTCATAGCCACTGAAATTGGGTTTTGAAAGAAGAGAAGCTAGAATGAAAAATATTCTTTATTAATGGTGAAAACTCAAAATTAGAAAGAACGTAATTAAAACTAAACTATCCCATTCTTGCAGGCATGCTTCCTCCTAGTCTAGCAATCTTCTAGTAGTTTCTTACTTGGAACAACTCTGTAGAGTCCCTTCTGGCTGCCAAACCAAGTCTTTCTTGCCATCATCTCTGAGGTTTTGCAGACTGTTTGTGCTTTGGAAAGGATAAGGCTAACATATTGTTTTAAACCTCTCATACTTCAGAGAACCTGGGAAGCAAGCTGAGTCTAGTATCCTTTGAACTCTGTGCACTTTAAGGCACACATGAAACTTACTTGACCTCATTTCTCTATTAAATGGAGATTACCATCTACAAAATGTAAGTTCTCACCACTCCTTCCTGGGCATCAGGGAGGGCAATCAGACTCCTACCACAGATGCCTCACATAGGTATGTGGAATAAGGAAAGATGAATCAGGGCTTTTACTCTTCATTTGTTCTCATTTTATTCTGCTTTGATTAATTTGCAGTGCTAAAGTTTTGAGCTCCTTTTCTCTTTATTTTTGTATAAATTATCTCAGGAGCAGAATTCAGTTTTATTGACTGTCCAGTTGATGAAAAAAAAAAGTTGAGATTAAAGCTTGTTATAACAAAATTCAGATACTTAGTGAAACTACGCCAATTCCAAGCAGTGCAAGTTAGCATATGCCAGTCTTTAAAACTGTAATTTGCTCCAGGATGATTCACTGTGATCAGCAAGGCCAGTTTTTCTTCAGCTAGAGAATAACCTTCTCAGAAAGCTTGTGGGATGAGTAACAGTGGTTGACAGCATGTTGAGTAGAAAGACTGGAATTGGAATTGGGATGTTGATGTTGTGGGGCACATGCCTGTTTTTTATAGGTTGCCTTTGCATCTTCAAAGTATACCAGCAGATGATATGAAAATTTGTAAAGATCATTATCTTGTCCCTGTACCATGGCAAGATGGATCTGAATGTGGTAGCAATTACCAATATAAGGCTGTTTTACTTTAATCCAGTAGATAAAGCCAAGTCCCCAGGGGTTGATCCCAAGCAGCTGGCTGCAGAGCTCCAAAAGGTTTCTCTACAGCAGTCGCCTCTAGTTGCTTCCTCAGGAGTGGAAAAGGGATCTCATGTTCACTCTGGAACCACTTCTGCCACCTCCAGCGCTGTTCCCAGCCCTGGTCAGCCTGGTTCTCCCTCCGTGAGCAAAAAGCGGCACAGCAGCAAGGTATGAAACTTCTCAGTTATGCAGCAATAACATTTTGATGACAAGAAGAAACTGACTTTTTATCTTTAGTGTAGCAAGAAATCACCGCACATATCGATGAATTTGTTTCCATGACAGTGTTGAGTGTTACTGTTCAGCTGTAGAATTTGGAAACAAGGAAAGGAAATTATGTGATTTATCCAAGGTCATAAAAGATTGGACCCTTTCTGAAAATAGATTTCATGAACTTAATATTATTGTTTTTAAACAAAATAATTGCTCTTTTCAGTCTTTGTTGCTGTTGCTTTTTAAGTGCATCCTACATGATGTTGAGGTACTAGTTCCACAGAGGAAGCTGATATTACTAAGACCATCATTTCCCTCTCTGTACTAAGCTGCTGTTTGAACTCTTACAAGCTGTGAATAATCATAGCAATATTAAGCATTTCTGTGAAAGCCAGGGAAAGAATGGAAAATAAATTTACCATCAGAATCTGTTTTGTCACTACCTAATTCCTGTAAACTTGTTAAGCATAATTTCTCATTTTCTTTGCCACATCCTGTCCATTTCTCAGCTGAACTTTTTTCTCCTTGTGCACCCACCTGCACACCTGGAAAGGGCAGAGTGGGAATTTAGTAGCATTTTTTCACAGTTGAAACTGGAAACTAGACCATAAAGTCATCTGTCACATTTTTGCATTTTGTGTCAAAAAAGGTAACACCTGAAGTGAAAATCAGTCCTGTGAAGACTGCATTTGTTTAAGCAATTTGCAAGACAGCTAAAGCTGATTGCTATTCTGAATACTCAGCTTTTCACTATTGGAAGCAAAGCATCACATTGCAAACAAGGTGCTTTCTAGATTTATTTTTTTTCCTCTGTATTTTTATTCCTTCTTGGGACTGTGAAGTTCCTATTGCATTTATTGTTTGTATTTTTGTGCTGTTGAAGCTATGGCTGTGATTTGGACTACAAAAGTGTTAGGTACTGTACAAACAAAAAACAGCCCATGGTGCCTGCTGATTTCAGATAGCTCTTCACTAGGCTTACATAACTCTCATGTGAGAGGAAACACAAAAGTCTCTTTCATCCAGCAATTCAGCAAAAACTGTAAATGTCCTTGTTGATCGGTTTTTTTTGGATAGTAATTCTGCCTGACCACAATTCCCATAGCCTTTTTATGAACTAATTCAGGTCTATGATGCACAAATTAAATCCATATGCCAAGATTTACTGCACCTAACTTCAGGGATGTGGTAGAATTGCCTAATCATCAGGTGAATAGTTGGTTTTCACCTTACTCTGGATATTATATACATCTACATATGAACTAGTTTGCCAGGTGCTTTATGTTTACTAGTGAGAATAATGCACTTCTGAAGTACAATTCATGAGACTGGATGAAACCTGCCATTGAAGCGCATGCACTGCATGGAAAGGAGAGGGCAGAGCTCTTAGGGCAGATGTCACTGTCTACACTGAAACCCCTTTCATTTGGTTAGATGAATCACACTCCTAAATTCACTGCATAGTTTATGGAGATCCATAAATACTTGATGTGCAGTGTATCCTGGAGAAGTGCCCCACTCTGTCCACACGAGAAGACTGGCACTGTAGCTGGTCACCTAAAGTTACGTGCATAAATTTAATCTCCCGCTTCACAGAGGATTTAGTAATCTCTTATGAAAATTCAGCTGAAGGCTTATAAAGATGAAGCAAAAAATTATTAAAACAAATGCCTTTATGTAGGGGATGCAAAAGTCAAAACTAATCAGGTAAATATTTAAAACATTCTTTGCTTATTTCTGAAAATCATGTTGGGAGGCATTTCTTTCATAACAACTGTAGCTTTTGTTGACTTGTATAGTTTCTGTTCATTGACTGCAGGCCAAGTTTATAACGGTGTTGAGCTCTATTAGAAGAGAAGGCTACTGCTCATCCTTTCTGGAACTGCTCTTTGCCTTGGGCTGACAGCATTTCTAGTCAGGCTGTAGCCTTGCCAAAGTATCATGAAAGACTAAATATCCAAAATGCCTAGGTTTTTGGGACTGTTCTTATTTTTAGCAAACAAAATATTTTTTTTTAGGCTTTTTGTACAGAATATACACTCCATAAATGTAGGATTCTCTATAATATTCTGCAGTGCTGATTCTCTCATATTTAGTGCTTTTTCCTATTACTACAGAGAGTGATAGTGCATAGCATCAGAGCCTGGCACTAAGAAGTTTCACATTGTAATGACAACCTTCTCCAGCAGGTGTGACGGCATTACAAAGCACCGGCTCTTACACGGGGAGTGTGAGTGCATGCAGGGAGTATCAAAAGAAATTAGAATGAAATTAGATTAGCCATCACAGGAGAGATTTAACCTTTGGGAGCCTTGAGCTGACTATGCCCTGCACAGACCTGTCTCTTTTGTAATGTAAATGCATGATCATTCTATGGTGCAGATTACATCCAGGTTGTAAATGCCCTATAGAAATATTTAATTGTCTTTGTATCTTGAAGAATGGGTTGTTTTTCTAAATCCTCAGATCCTTTAGTTCCTAGAGAAGTCAGCAGTGAAATACTTTTCCTTCTTTTCAAATTAATCCTCACTGGGGCCCTGATAAAGAAAGATACTTATTTGTATCTCTGCCTTTCAATCCAGATCCAACTTAAAAGTTGGCCCAGCCCTGAGCTGGGGGTTAGAGCAGGTGACTTTGAGAGATCTCTTTGAGCCTAAATTATTCATGTTTCTTTGAAATATTTGGGTACTTCTTCATGGTCTTCATTTAAAACTTTAAATCAGATGACATCAGAGAAAAACCAAAATATTTAATATGCTGAATCACAGCCTTGTAAATGAATACAGAGATTTAATAATGATACAGAAGCACAAAAATGCACATTTATTTTTACAGACAAGTAGATGAAAGCAAAGTAACTGCACGGCTAAAGGGAACTCCACTTTAATCACCTTTGGAAGTCCCCACACAAATTCAGCATGCCCATTCTGTTTTCTCTGAACTCCTTCTACAGTATCTGTACTAATACATTCTGTATTACTTATTTGGAGTAAACAGACTCATTATTTTTACTATTCAAACTTCTGAAAAATTAGAGCATTTAGACTACCCAGCAGTGATTTTGTAGCCGCAGCACAGCTAACTCCATGTTATTTTGTAGCATTGTCAGTATTGTCAGTGCTAGTACAGACTGAGGTCAGAACTATTAAAGTATAATAAAATCCATTTCCAGAGGTATAGAAATGTAAGCCATTTAAGCCTTACTTTGAAATTTTGCATGATGCTTAGGTAGGTCTCTGTCTTTGGCAAAAGGGGTGTAAATTTCTTTTTGAGTGTTCTTTCAAGGACCAAACAAGTTTTAGGAGGAGTTTGCTATCAATCTAAAAT
Organism: Pandion haliaetus; assembly: GCA_013401275.1. NCBI lineage: Eukaryota > Metazoa > Chordata > Aves > Accipitriformes > Pandionidae > Pandion > Pandion haliaetus. Next base: position 69,647 of record VYZV01025758.1, read on the forward strand.
ATCATTTAAGATTCAGAACATTTTATAAACTATTGTGACCTATTTTAGCTGTTAGAGGGATTACACTTATTTAAAAGCTTTGTAAGGTACCAAGAAAACTGATTTAAAAATTTTCCTTGAGAATTATTTTTGAGAGCCACATGCATCTTGAGAAAAATCAACACTTTTTTTCTGAAAACGCTTTTCTTCATAAAGAAACACATCTAGAAGGCAAGGTAAAGCATGTAAAACAAAAAAAAATAAGGCAACACGACAGTGAATATAACTATATAACAGGCAGGTTTGGGCTGGTTTTGTCCCATGTTTTCATTGCACTAGTGTTTGGCTGGGATTTTTCTGGTTAGCTCTGGTCTGCAGATTTGAGTGATTGAAGGGATGTTTCTTCATCACAAACCTGAAAGGGGTAATGCATCACCTTAACTTCATGCTCTGGTCCA
>VYZV01025759.1:23880-44249 GCA_013401275.1 Pandion haliaetus
TGGAGAAGTTGGTGAAGGACTGTCTCCCGTGGGAGGGACCCCATGGTGGAGCAGGGGACGAGGGAGGAATCTTCCCCCTGAGGAAAGGAGCGGCAGAGACGATGTGTGGCGAGCTGACCTCAACCCCCATCCCCTGTTCCCCTGCACCGCTGGGGGGAAGGAGGTAGAAAGAACTGGGAATGGAGCTGAGCCGGGAAGGAGGGAGGGGTGGGGGAAGGTGTTCTGATGTTTGGTTTTCCTTCCTAATACCCTTGGTTTTGATTTGATTTGTAGTCAATTAAATTGATTTTGTTTCTTCCCCAAGTTGAGCCTGTCTCTGGCCCGTGACCATAAGTGGGGAGTGATCCCTCCCAGTCCTTGTCTCGACCCACGAGCCTGCCTTTGGATTTTCTCCTCATTCCAACGTGGCCAGGGGCGGGGCTGGGGAGTGAGTGAGCGAGGGGCTTCGTGGTGCTTTGTTACCGGCTGGGCTGAAACCGAAACCACGACAACCTCCAATGTCTCTTTGTAGACAACCAATTACATCAAATGTTTAAGATAAAAAATCATCTCTATTATCTCTAATTGCAACTAAACTGGCCTCTGGTGAGTGGTTTTGCTTCTCTCAAGTCTGCTCTGCATGGAAACCAGAGTAAGGAAGGAGACAGGTGAGCACCCAGGTCTTTTAGAATGGAGTCGGGGCACAGCGAGACAGGCACAGGATTTTTTCTTGGATAACCTAGTTTGGGCAGAAAGTTAGATGTCTATCAAAGGTTGAAATGATTGTGCTCCTAGAAGTTATCTATTTCTTCCTTTTGGCTATTATGAGCAAAGGATGACTAGCTTAGATTTAGACAGAAAACTCTTAGATGTCTAAGTTAGGTAAAATGAGATCACCCTTACGGATTTGTAGGAAAAAAAAAAAGTCAGACTATGGCACAACTAAATTTCCCTCCCAAGGTGAGGAGAAGCTTAAAGCAAGAAAGACACACTGGGCTTTCAGGCCACAGGATGGAGTGCAGTTTCAGTTTTGACCTTGAAAAATGAGTCTATTTTAAAGAGTTCTTTTACGCCCACTAGGTTTTAAAGGAAGCTTGTTAATGCAACATTCTGCAGAGGGAAGTCAGTGCTAGTCTCTCACGTGTCACAAAGGCAAAGAGCTGCTGTCCTGCAGTAAATATTTTGGGGTTTGAGAGGTGTTTATATGTTTCTGTTGTTACTGTTGGTTTAGCTGGTAAATATTTCAATTGCTGGGTTTTTTCTTTTTTTTTTTTTCTTTTTTCTGATTCCTGGAGAAATGGCTCATTCTTATGTATTCTCAACCCTTCAGCCCTCACTGAGGGAATAACTCCTCTTCAACTGGGGTCTATTTATTTAAACAAGAACTATTTTAAAAAATAAATTTTGCAGAGTAGTGTCTGACATTCTGCACAGAGATGAGTTCTATATTTTATAGATGGTCTCATTTATGTTAAACTTTTGAAATAGCAGCTCTTTTCTTGTAGCAAATAAAATTGAAGTCCTCAGTTGTTCCAAGACAGAGAAATGGCATCTTCTCTATCTCCTTCTGCTCATGAACTTCCGTTTCTAGTAACAAATTTTTCAGAATGAAGAAAAGTGATTGCCATTTTAGAACCTGTGTTTATCGTTCTGTCTCTTCTCTGAAAAACAACGTTTATTTCAGCTGTGTTGTGTTTTCAGAGAAGAACAACAGCGAGACATTTCAGAGATTAGTATCATGCTGATAAATTGCTACAGACCGAGAAAAAGCTGCAGTAAAGCCATCATTTCTGTTTCACTCTGAAAGTCTACATAGAAACCACTTTGGCACTAGGATAGAATTCATGGCAAACACTAAGAAAACTTAACATTTCCACCTCATTCAAGAGCATTCTTTTGGCCTCTGTTCTGCTGTCATTTGCTCACAGCATAACACCAATTTTCATGCACTTTAAATAAGAGCTGAGTGAAACAGTGTTGGTATTCTGCTTTCGCACTACCTGCATACATATCAGGTTATATTAGACTGGAGTAAGGAGTAGATAGCTACTTTTTTAGTAGACAGTGTGGTTTAATCAGAGACTGAAACATAAAATGGCTAGTATCTGCTACCAGCTTGATAGATTGCCTATGAAAATAACTTATTGCATCTTTGACTTTTTCAGCCTTTTGACTTGTCTGTTTGGTTTGTAAATTTTTCTGAGCTGAACTGTCTCCTAGTATATCAATGCACAGAATTTAGCATAGCAGGATCCTAAACTCAGTTATCATGTCTATGAATTAGAAAAAAAAAATACTAATGTAACTCTGTCACTTGGAAGATCTGAAGACCAGCTCCTTAATTAAAATAGCTTTACCTGTAAAGACAGTTTTGTTGCACATTGCAGGAAGCACCCATAAAATTTTAAGCATAATCACTAAACCTTTTCTAAAAAGTTACCTATCTATCATGTTACCAGATCATGTTCTTTCTCTCAGAGTTTTACCAATTCATCTCTATAATGTTAAATCCCTCAGTTTTTTCACAGTAATCTAAATCTACTTCACAATGAAAGCCCACCCCCAAAACCCCCACATAGTCCAGGAACAATTACACTGATTAAAAGAAAATGAGGCAATGCCCTGGGAGAAATATCCTTCGGTGACCTTGTAACAAGCGTGTATATGAAATGACATTGGAATTGCAGGTTTGACATAAATTGTATAAGCTATATATGCCTTTATCCCAAAAGTCATCCATAAGGCTAGGAGTGTACATGTGCTAGTGCACATAAAGAGTAGCTTTTGCTGTAATTACATGGCAATATAAGCATCACAATCTGTCTGGATGGGAATGAGCTGAGTAGGAAAGATGAAGCCCATACAGGAGGGAGTCAGGAGACTTGGACTTCATTCTCAACACTGTTTCTCACTGTGGTACCTCATATCACCTTTCTGATGCTCTTATTTCTCCATTAGCTGCTGCCTTCTTTACCCTTGGTGATGGCAAAATCTGCGATGATGGCATCCTCCCATTGATTTAAGATCATTATGGGAATCTAGGAATTTAATGTAAAATAAAAAGAAAAAAAAAGTACAAATAGTCACGGTGACACCTTGGGCAACAGAAATGCCATTTCTGCAGTTGGTTTTCTTCTTATATCCACTGGAGTGAGAAGCCAAGGCTCCAGGGCACAAGTGTATAAATATTGTGCAGGAAACTGTGTCATCATTCCCTCCTCCATAATAACAATGTGCAAGTCCAGGGCCAGTTCTTTGCCAGACATTTGTCTGGGGTTTTCCAGTAGCAGCAGCTAGGCCTAAGGCTTTTTCTTTGGCAGACTGTTCTGATGATCTTTGGCACTACCCTGTTGCTGGTTTGGTTGGCTTCTGTGCAATAGAAATAAGCTTAGAGTTAAGCAACTGCTCAGGATCTGGTTTGTTTTTATTTCTTTCTGACATTTTTTCTGGTTTGAACATAAAATGCAACACTAAATTGAAGTTGGATTTAGAACATGGGCCTTGTATTGCAAGAAAACAAGTTGTACAGTAAAAAAAAAACAGTTACTGTCCTTAATAAAACTGTTTTTTATGATTTATTTAAGAAGGTTGGAGTCTTTACTGCAAATAAACACACAAAACACTGATTACCAGAGATTCGGTTTGTACTTGTAGGATTATAGGATCACAGAATAATTCGGGATTGAAGGCACCTTGGGAGGCTCAGAGCAGGGTCTACTAAAAGGTCAGACCAGGTTCCTCAGGGCTTTTTCCTGCTGGGGATCGGAAACCTCCAAGAATGGAGCCTGCACCACCTCTTCTCTAAGTACATCCAAGCAGAACCCCTTTTGTTTCAACCCGTGCCTCTTGTCTCTCATCCTCTCGCCAAGCACTGCAGTAAGCAATCCTCCTCGCTGCTCTCCTGAGGCACAGGCTGGCTGCTGTTGGGTCCCCCAAAGCTGCCCCTTACCCAGGCTGAACAGGACCAGCTCCCTCCTCCCTTCGTCACAGGGCAAGTCCTCCAGAGATGATGCCTCCCCTGGAGCTCCTGGCCTGCAGCCTGCCGGTGGCCCTGGCTGCTGCCATGGCACACTGTTCGCTCCTGCGGTTTCCCCTGCCCAGACCCCCAGGGCATTTCTGCAGAGCTGCTCCCTAACCACAGGCTTTGTCCGTTTACTTACACCATCTATCCAAACCCAGAGAAACTCACATATGGAGCTTCAAACTTCAGCTACCTCATATGATTAGGTCAGGACAACCCTTTTGGTGCCTTGTTCACAAAGGCAAATGATCTTTAAGTTTCATATCTGATTTAGTCCAAGTTTCTTGGTCCTACTCTTTATTTTAACAACTCTCACATACTGTTACATGTTGTACTCATACAGTTCCTCAGTGATAAATATTCTTACCATGTTACCCAGGAGGAAACTGAGGCAAAAATCAGAAGCAGCATCGCCAAGTGTAACCAGTGTGACAAGAAGGGACGGCCAGGGGATTAAGCCCTGTGAATGCGGTAGTAAAACAAACTGCACAAGGAAAGTCAGCCACCTGTCCTGCATGGTCCTTGGCTCCGGGCTGGCTGGAGTTGCAGGCACTCTCTCAGATTGCCCTGGTCACAGCCTGGGAGTTGGCATGGGGCAGGGTCCATTGCCCAAGGATGGACTGAATGCACTGCTTTACTTTGGAGAGTAGGAAGTTTGAGTAGGAGGAATGATGTCAACGTGTGACATTGTTTCAGGGCTAGAGAAAGGGACAGGAGTTACTCAGGTTGCTAAAACAATCTGATCTGAGCCCATCAAGTTACAAGCGATGATGTTATTCTTTACCTCTCAGGGGTGCTCAGCGGATGAATCCATCTAATCCTGGTTGTGGAGTCAGGGATCCTGTTATCCTCCTTCCTTTTCATAATCTTCCTCTATGCGATGAGGCTTTGTAAGGCAAACCCAAGGTGTATTGTGGGCAAGTGTGAGGCTCGAAATGACTCCTGGGGGCTTACAGAGTTCCTGCTCCCACATAGCCTGCAGCTTGGGGTCTTTCAACATGGAGAGGGAAAAGCTGTAGTTGCTCACAGATGTGGCATTCCACTAATACTTCTACCTATTTTAATCCCCCTTCTTACAGAAGAAGAAATTAAGCCACAGAATAATGGCCCTTGCCTATGGTAAAGCGGGAAGTCTATAAAGCTGCATAGAATTCCCAGCTGAATGCAGCTACGCTGAAGAGAGACAGGAGATTTATTTTGGTTTGGTTTTTTTTCTTTCTCCTTTTTAATTTTTATCCATAACAGCAAGGGAATCTTCTGAAACATGGTGTAAAGCTGACAAAGAAAAACAATGCTTGCTGCATAACAGCAGCAAGATTGCTTTTGTAAAATACATCTAATAAAACTGAGATCTACTACTGTTTAAAAAATAGCAGGTCAAAGAATTTGACCTAACCCTGACAAATTCTTCTAAAAGTGTCTGTAGTTCAAAAGACTTCAACCCAGACTGTTTAACTATTGCTTTTCTGCATGAGTGGATACCTGTATTTTCTGTGTGTGCATGGAAAATATATATGTGTCTGGGCACATAGAAATAGGGATACACATACACACTCATGCATGCAGAAGCACATTAGAATTAGAAACAAAACATGGTATAGGCCCTTCTTTTGTGGAGAAAGCTAAAGGCTTTTATAAAAACATTCTCTTTCAAAGCAAAGAATTTTATTTCTCTGCATATGTGAGGGACAAATGAAAGACAGGAATTATTTTGAAAAATTCATTTTATTTTTTTTGTTTTAGCATGGAACATTTACCAGAGAGATTTCATTTAAAATCACATAATTCATCTGCCCACGATTGCAGGAGACTGGTGTCAGGACAATTTTCTTCAGTTGATAACCTTTTCACCTTTAAATTCTTTTTTTACTTCAGGCTGTCATGTCTTCCAGAACTGAATGCATTTAACCTACTAATACAAGATCAGTTTAAGACCCCTTGAGAAAAAAAGAAACAGTTCACGCTTTGCCGTATGCTGTATGGAGTTTTCCAGTTAGAAAAGTTCTTATAGGCCACATAATGAAAACTGAAGACTCCTTAAGAAATGGTAATAATTTATATTCATCTTGAAAGGAAGTATGCATTTTTCTTGCTGTTCAAAACGAAATCCTTTTCAAGTGTCTTAGCCAATAGTTACAAATCTTATTTGTTTTTATAACAGCCAACGGAAAGTCAGCTCTCCCGATCAAAATCCCCACAGCCCTTTGATATTAATTTATCAACACTACATACCAGGTTCAGGCAAATCAGTTCTCAAACCAGTTCTCTTTGTGTGTCTGTATTTGGTATGAACGTTCCAAAGATTTTGCATTTGGGATGATTCTTTGAGAGCCAATAGCAAAACTGGTTTTTGCTTTACACCTAAAATAAGTTTACAGATGTAGTTTGTGGAATATGTCTGCTGATACTGAACTTGTGTGTAAGGTGGTGATCTGGGACCAGACTGCTCACTATCAACTTTCTTTGTGATGCTTTCAGCTTTAAGAAGCCTGTCTTCCACTGCTTATAGCATACTTGCATTGCTGTGGAATATGCAAGGTTATACTCTACAGTTGTGTTTTCTTCCCCTCACTTTTGCTAAAGAAACTAGTGCACACTACAGTCCATGTGCATTCTTGGAGCACAGCTTTTATATTTATGCACCTGTAAAATGAGCTTATCTGCTATTTAATCTAGTTCCATGTTATAAATCAGGAAATAATATATATGGGAAAACCATAAGGTCTGATTGTGCAATTGCTGGCCAGTTAGCAGGCATCCAGCATCCACCTGGATGGGAGCATCACTGAAATATAGGAGCATCACTTAAATCTGTGACCCTAGGAATATACACAAATGAGTTCAACATCTATTGGACTTACTAACCATATAAGTAAATGTGTAATACGAGATGCATCCTCTAGTGCTTTACAGTAGAGGTTCTGAACCTCAATACTTCCATTCCAGCAACCACTTCTCATTTACCAATATAAAGAGGCTGAAATATCCCCCTCTTTGGAGGCAGAGGCCTGCCCTTTTCAGAGCCAAATGCAGAAATACAGTGAAGAGCATTTTCTTTATTTCAGTAAAGAAAAGAGAAAGAAACCCAAAGCAATGAAAGCCCTCAGTAGAAACATTTGGTGAGAGTTAAGCTCCTGCAATCAACAGACAAATCCTATCTGATTTTATCTGAAGGGTCAACATCAGATGCCCACCCTGCTTTTGAAGAAACTAAATTATTTCAAACTTCATCGAAGAATTTAAAAGAAAAAATAGCCTTTGGAAAGTAACAAACTATTTTCAGAAAAGCATGAACTGGAAAAGGGGAAAAAATAAGAGTACAGTGCCAGCCAAGGTAAATCATATTCAACAGAAAAAACGCTATTAAGTTTGCTTTTACACTACCTTGTAATTTAATCAGAAATTTGGTATTAGATGCCCACTTTTACAGATGTGTGAACCCATCACCTACGAAATCCAGTGAACGCTTTTTCTCCCAGAAAGCTGTGAAATGCATGTGTTGTGGTAACAGTGGGCCCTGGAGACTAGGCTAAATCTAGTCTGAAGAAAGGTCCTCAGCATCATACAACAGACCTGTGCATCAACAGCTTTAATATACTTACCTGTTCCCATTACACTTAATTAGTCACTAATATGAATAAACGCAGTTAAATTCAGACAAAACCAGTATTCTTCCTCCAAGTTTTTTGAAGAATCATATCTTTCCAAACTGAAACTCACTCTTAAGTCAGGACAATTGGGGTAAATAATTTTGGCTGGTGACACCCGCACTGTAGTTTGTGGCCCCTTGGTAATCCGTGGAGAACTGCTAACAATTCACACAGAGCACATCTGTGTTCATATAGTTCTTCTACCTTGTATCCAGGTGTCTCTACAAGGGTCAATAGCACATTTGTTTTTTCCTGCACTCTATTATTTTTCTTATGTAGACGTTAGAAATAAGTCTGCTACAGAATGTGGATTTGTATGTGAATTTTCTTCTAAGAGGTTGTTAGAAAAAACAGGCTGTTGAAATTAAAGTAAATGAAAAAATGGTGTCAGATGAGGAGCACTGCTAGGAAAAAAGTCCTAATATGAAGTGACAGTGTGGACAAGACAGTTGGAAATGAAAGTGGAAGCAGTGCAGACTGGTACTGTAGAGTGAGAATATAAGGAAATGAAGTGATGTGAGATTTTTGGCAGGGGCAAAGTTGTGAAGGGCTGTGAAGCTGACTTCCTAGAGCCAACTTTTTCATGAATGGCTTTTAATTTCAGGTATCTGAGCTGAAAAAAAAACCCAAACAACCAAAAGCCCAACTTGGAAAGAGGCCCAGTTATTCAGAAAGTGTTGAGAATCAACCCCTCTTTAAGTTTGGAGATGGTTGTGTAGTAACAGAAATCTCAAATCATCTTGTCCTCTAAGTGTAACTGGATGAATACTGCCTCTTGAAGCAATTTCACTGTTTCTGAATTGGCAGTGAAAGATCTGGAAATTTTAGATCACTGAAAAATATTATCATTCAGGCCCTGGAATTTATTGTCTTCAAAACATACTCTTTCACTAGAGAAATAAGAATAATTTATAAGCCTAAAAGAGTGTAATATTTGCTTTCTGGTGCACATATTTAACAGTGAGAGCCTTATCATTAGATAAGAGTTAGAGTAGCTACCACCCCACATTCTCCAAACATAGCCAGATGGTTTGAGGACTAAGCAGTGAAAAAGCTCAGTCTTCGATCAAACAAAGCAGTTTGCATCTTTATTGTACCATTTGTTTAGTAGGCTGACATGGGATGCCTAACATCCTTAAATATCAGTATTTAGGCAGCTGCTTAATTAAGTTCTCAAGGCTGCATTTTGATGGAGGTAATTAATTTTAAACGAACAACAAAACATAAGCCCTTTCTTGCCCCCCTGTTCTCTTAGCAGATAATACTCTGTTATCTGTTGCTTCTGGCTGACCACAAATAACAGTGACAGCTTGAAATGAGTCACTGATCTCTGCCACGCCACCCATTCCCTACAAACCTGTCTCCAAATCTGACGGAAATTAATGTAGGTGTTTTACAATAGCTTCAAAAGAAAAAGTGCATTTCTGGGTCCTTTGTATGACCCTTAAGTGTCTGAATCTGCTCAGGAGAATACCCTTGTTTAGCAGTGGGAAGAGTTTTGCTGATATTTTTACATGTTAAACCAATTATTATTACTGTACAAAATGTTACTTATTCTAAAAATTTAAAATAATTTAAAACTAATAGTTTGGGTTTCTTTTACCTTCTTGAAATTCCTCTTACCTCCTTTGTATGTCTAAATGGCCACTCTCTTTTTTCAAGGGTGTCCCAATTAAAATTGTCAATCAGAAAAAAGCCATGTGCTGTGTGTATTGTTTGCTGGCCACAGGTAATACAGCAGCAAGGAGATGCTCTGGCCCAAACCTGAACTGTGGTTCAGATCAGAAAAGCCTTTTTCTCAGGCAGAGACGTTCTTGTGTTCCTCATTCAGGCATCCCCTGTTTCTCTAAATGTTCATTTCCATAAATGATCTAAAATAAGCACCAATATGTCCGGTTTTGCCTCCCAGCCTGACAGTGTTGGAGATCCATTCTATCCCATTTCCACTGAGGAAAGAAATGATAAGGGAGAGGAAATTGATATAAGTTATCATCTTATTTATTATTCATTATATACACACGTATGTCTGTGTAATATCCATGTTTACCAAATGGAAGAGGTACTCTGAAGTCAAGTATGTGTCTAGCATAAATAAGGCAGTTTAACAAACTTCAGGGAAGTTGTCATAAGAAATAAATATGTCCTCTTTTTTTATCATTTGAACTACTTAGAGATGGGACTGCCTTTCATTAAATTTCATACAGCTTAAATCACATTGTCAAATAACGGTAATAATGATGATGTTGATGAGATAGAATTGTTAATCATGAGAGTGAATACAAACCTTTCAAGTTGATTTACATTTTCTAATAGAAGGTGCTCTACCCTATAAAATATTCACAAAGATTATTCTTCATTTCCCATTGTGATACACCCTGTGGTCATATCCTAGACAAAATTAGCTCCTACTGACTGCAGTGGCTTATCTGAGGAGCAACTAATCTTATCTGAATTTCACAAATACCTCAAATGGTAGCTTGTGACTTTGATTACTAGGAGAGTAGACCTAATCAGATTCCTTTCCTTAAAACAGTGGTTCATTCAGATCTTTCACTCTGAGAGATCAAAGCTGTTTCTTTTCTCTATCTGCAGGGAAGCTCATTAGGAGGAGGTTGTCAGGGTTATAATCACGCAACAGTTTTACTTCTGGGTTATAACGTTTTTATTTTCTTATCAGCCTGTGAGGTCCAAAGTGAGAGGAGCAAAGTAGGTATCACTGACATACGATGCTTTTAATACTTTCAGAAATCACTATGGTTTACTATCTATTTTGTTTCTTTATTCTGAAATCTCAACTGCACAAACAGTTTGGAAGAGGTTTTATCTGGCTTCTAACATTTGAAAATCAGGAACAATGTAAACAAGTTACTTTCAAATTAAAACTTCATCAGTTTGACTGCATCATATATTTCATGTACTAGCTGCTTGCAGAAATTGATCTTAAGGACTACGTGTCATTTACTAATGTCTTCATCATAATTTCCATGTATATTTTAAAATAGAAAAGCATATTAAAATCTATTCCTATTGTAGACCATAAAGGCACCTGTACAGTGGTTAGACTGTATGTCTTGCAACTAGGAACTATTGAACTTTAATTCTGATTTTGTCACTGAAATATTCAGTAATTTCAAAAACATTGCATTTACTTGTAAATGCCATATCCCGATTCCAGTGTCATTTTCTGTCTCCCACAGCATTAAATGCTCAGGGTGTTTGACTATGGAGTTTTGATTAGGGGACCAGATTTAATGGTAATACATTAGTGATGATACCTGGTGACTACTAGGTAATTAATGATTGAACAGGGTAATTGACAGGTAAAACAATATGTATGACCAAACTTGTAAATACATCCTTCACTTTATTGTATTCAGAGCCCCAGTAAATGCAGATGTGGTACTCATCCAGATGGTCAAAAGACTTAAATTACAAATGATACAAACCATGGTGGCATGAAACGCAAACACATTTTTTTAGGCTCTTCTAATGAAAAATTATTGAAAAGTAACCATTTTCCTATAACTAGGAATGATCTTTGGCCAAATTTTCCTGCTGAATCCAAAACATCAAGGCTTAATAATGTGTCATATCTGTAAGAAATGCATTTAAAAAAATATATAAAATTATTAGGATCTGCCTACTTTGAGTAATTCATTGCGAAATGATGGGACTGGAACAGTCACTGAATGAACTACTCACAGAGCTGAAAGCCGAATGATCACATCTCTATATGCAAGCCAAACAAATGGAGAACAATGTCATCCCAACACAGTTACACAACTTCCAAGAACTGAGCCAGTGAGCCAGCGCCTACACCACACTGTGCTATGCATCTGTAGCCTTCCTGTGAACGGGTCTGTCTTCCAGTTCACTTCAGAGCTAGCTCAGGAGTGATGTAGGTTAATGTAGTGTCTTGTACAGCAGTGTCATTACAGATTCCTCCATGTTCAGGCATTGCATATTGCACTGGGTTTTCCAACCTGCTGTTGGGTAAGCTCCACTGTTTCCTCCTTCAATCCTTTCATGAGCTGACCCATGCAAAATACTGTTACTGCCTCTCATGCCTGCCTCTGGGGTCCTCCTGCTATTTCATCCTCTGCTGCTGCCCCTTCAAATCCCCTCTCCCAGGGTTCTGTTATTGCCTACCTGCAGCAGCTCTTTCTCACCACCATTTCAGCTGCCTGATAGAGAGCAAGTTAGTGGGCTGCAGAGCTCCGTTCTGCATGACAGTTAACTTTTAAGGGTGACATGTCTCACAGGCAACATGTGTTTTCATCTCATGATCTGTTTTCTCCACAGTCAACTCTCTGGAATCTACTCCCAAAGATATCCTCTGGACTAATGCAATTGAAATCATGCTTCAGCTCAAAAAAAAAAAAAAAAAGCCAAACAAAAAACTCCCCATAGAACAAAACGGAAAAAAAAAGACAAAGTAAAGGGAAATTTAGGGACTATATATGCTTGACAGGCACATTGCAAGGTGCCTTACAGGCAATAAAATTTTGTTCTTAAAGAACAAGCCTTAGCCCATTCTCCAGCCTGAGTTCTTTGCTCTCCTCTATGATTTCAGAGATTGAAGTTAGTAGGTAGTTAATAGTGATCTGAATATCAGAGAAGCCAAACACTGCATAAAACCAACTGGAATCAGTTCAAGCTGTGGGTGCTCACAATCACTCAGGCATGTATGTTGTCCATCCTAATACCTTATTTTAGAATTGAATATGAAGTTACTAAGCTATATTTACTGAGTCCTCCGGTTCCCTACACCACATTACACAACTCAAAAGTATTTTGTATCTAATTTAAATAGAATAATTAAGAATTAATTTTAAAATATTCTAGGGATTGGGGGTTTCCTGAACTGAGCAAAGAATAATGGAGCACACCTAGCTGTGCTGAAGAGGAACTGAACAGGTTGTGTTTTCTGTATTCATCTTCTACATCTAATTTACCTGGTCTGCTCAGAGGATCAGAATGATGGAAGAAAATGATCCTGATGCCCTTTCCGAAAACACACTTTCCCAGAGCGTAGAGAGAGCAATGATTTTATGCATTTTAAAACACAGGAAAAGATAGCTTTAAACATTTACATACATATTAATTGAAAAGGGAGTATTTCCTGAAAATTTACCTCAGTTTAAACATGTGGATGCTAGGATCAAAAACCACCTTGACATACAAATGTCATAAGGAATGAATAGTGCTATTGTAGCAAATTCCAGATGGTGTTTTGTTGTACTGGTCAGTGATATTTTCTAAGCTGAATTTCTCAAAAGTGCCCAGTACTGAACACGTGTCCATATTACTGTACAAAGCAATAGAGAATATTTGGCCAACTGGACTGTGTGATTGGCAGAACATTCAGACATTTCATTTTGGAAAAGAAATGTCACTTCATGGAATGGAACTTCCAGCAGACTATTCCACTGCCACTGCTGAAGGGGAAAGATTCTCTGATTTTTCCTTTATTTAAAAGTAGAATACAACATTATTAAAACATGGGCATGTGAATATAGGCTTCTGATTTCGAAAGTATTATCTTGTCAGATTATAGGAAAAAACTTTATTGAATACTTTCTATGGGTCTGTAGACTTCTCCAGCTTGTTCCAATGACATCACTATGGTATTTAGAATAATTAATTTTACATCAACAGTTGCTGATTAATACTCTAAATATTCTTATTGTTTTACCACCTGTAGTTTCAAAAGTACTTTTACAAAAGCTGCTCAGGAAAATTGCCTTCATTTTATACAAGGCAACTTCAAAGCACTTTAATTCATTTAGATGGCCACCAGTATGAATCTGAACAAAACTATGATATAAAACAAAAGTAGGCTTTTCTACTTGTGTCAATAACATGAAGTATAATAATGTTTGAAAGCAAAAACTGTTATTAGGTTGAAATGTGAAAAGGAAGCAGCAATAGGTACGTCTTCCCTTCATTTTGTAGTGGATATTGCGAAAATTGACAGGAACAGAGGAAGAAAGAGCATGCAGGTGCTAACTTTCTTTTTCAAAAGAGAGGAACCAGGAATGAGTAAATTGTCCAGAGCTGTGGACAGTTGTCCAGAGCAGCGGTCCTTTCTCATTGGTGTGAGACTCCTCTCAGGTTGCTTAGAGAATTTGTCTTGCTTGGTGAATACCCTCAATAAGATGTTTAACTACAGGAACCAGATACTGGGACAGGCAGCAAAATGGAGGAGCGTTATTCCAAGCAGGCCTGGAATTTTTTGTATAACCACAAGACTAGCTCCAGTTCTAACCAAAGTCGTGCCATTTTCTGGGAAATTGTTAAAGGCTGACAAGATCATTTTTACTAACCTGGACATTTTAGTTGAAAGTCTATAATATTTTACATTTTGCAGATTAAAACAAATCAGAACAACAACGAAAAAAAGCTTATGTCCTGGGAAAAGTAGACTTGGTTACCCTAGTCCTGGTCTTGCCTTGGTGGGGCATAAGTAAGAGAGGAGAGAAAAACTGGAGATATGTTCTTCTCTTCTGGAAAGACTGCAACCCAGTTAGTGAGACATCCACCTTGGATCTCAGCTGGATATTGTTTTCTCTCTGACAATTCTGTCCTGAGCAGGGATTTCTTGAACTACAGTCAGGGAGAAAAGTATGAGCTGTTTTAGGGGCGATTCTTGGACAAACACCAGCATATCTCCTACTGAATTCATCCAGGACGGGAGCACAACTGCAAAACTCTTGCAAGAAACCTCTTTTCAGCTTATGTCTGGTGCAAGGATGGAGTGCTTTTGGACTTAAGCAAACAGACATGTTTCTTTAGTTGATTAATAAATCAGTTAAAAATAGAGCAGTATGTTATATCAGAGGATTTTACTCATCAAAGTCCTGACCATTTTAAATATAAGGCTGAAAATTTCTAGCTGAACTTTTAATTTCCCTGAAGTTTTCAAAATTTTTGAGTGAACTTGGTGCAATGAGTGATGATTAACCTATGCATCTCTTCCTAAACCTATTGTCAGATTAAGTTCACCCTTTTCTTCACAGGATGTCTCAGCAATTTCTGTGAGCTCCATTTTCTTCTAACAGCATAGACATTCAGTAAGACAAGATAAGATGTTCCTCCCATTTCCCCATTAAAATTTCTCATCATTAGCTTTCTGGAATGAGAAAACACACACCTTAAAGAGACCTTAATGCAGACCTACAGCTTCTTTGGTCTGTTTTACGTTCTTTACCACTGACCCATCAAAAACCCCTGTCGCTTTCTTGGATGCATACCATCTGTACATGTCCTTCAGGCAACAGCTTCTGGAATAGAAAAAAAAAAAATTTGTGATTCTCTACAGGTGTCCATTCCAGACCTTTTTGCCCTTGACATCACCTTCAGAACTGGTTTGGTCTCTTGTACTGATACTGCTTCATTCTCTTCAGATTTTCTCTCTTGTGCATGTGCAGGAGATTGTGTTTATGAACCCAGTGAGGTGTTCCAAGGAAGCGTGACTTGACACATTAACACGTCTTGCTGTACATTCAAAGGCATAGCATGACGCACTGTCAGTGGCAAAGGAGAACGGTTCATCACTCAGCATGACACAATGTTCTTCACTTATGTGAAACGGGAAACACTTCATTCCTTGCAAACAAACTCGCTGTGTATGGAAATCTCCTGACTCACCTCTGAAGTGATGAAGCTTTTTGAATTGTGATGAAGATATGGAAAGAAAGGAATATAAGTCTTTGCCTCCATGTTATTTCAACTACATCTCATTTTTTATTTCTTTTTATTGCACTGGAATACGTGATTCATTTACCTCCCAATGATACAGCTGGTATGAATATTGTTTATAACTTGTTTTCAACATTAAAAGTCTGAAAATATCCATTAGAGGTATCATATGGCTAAAAGCTGAATTAGAGGATGGCAGGAATCTGGCAGTAACAGAATATATACCATTGTTTTAATTTTAAAATGTATAGAATTACCTTACTGTTCCAAATATTCACTCGCTTTAACTAGCACATATATTGTTTTAAGCAGCATAACAAATATGTAACATTTCACATACATTCATATTAGAACCTCCTGAGAAATTGTGACCCATATAAATACATAAATACCCTTAATTTTCCTTTCCAAGTTAAAAATTAACTCTGTTCAATTAAAAAAAAAAACAAAAAAAAAAACCACAAGAACAAACCAATTTGAAGTACAATATACTTGGACATTTTTCACAAATTATTTTTTAACTGGAATTTTATAAAGCAGATTATTTATTGAAGGATTGTGGTATAATATTATTTAAGTTTTATGGAGATCAATGTCATGGTTTAACTCCAGCTGGCAACTAAGCACCACACAGGCTCTTGCTCACTCCCCCCATTTGGGATGGGGGAGAGGATCGGAAGAGTAAAAGTGAGAAAATTAATGGGTTGAGATAAAGACAGTTTAATAGGTAAAGCAAAAGCCATGCACACAAGCAAAGCAAAACAAGGAATTCATTCCCCACTTCCCATTGGCAGGCAGGTGTTCAGCCATCTCCAGGAAAGCAGGGCTCCATCAAGCCTAACAGTTACATGGGAAGACAAACACCATCACTCTGAACGTCCCCCCTTCTTCCCCCAGCTTTATATACTTTATATAGACGCCATATGGTCTGGAATATCCCTTTGGTCAGTTGGGGTCAGTGGTCCCAGCTGTGTCCCCTCCCAACTTCTTGTACACCCCCAGCCTCCTCGCTGGTGGGGTGGGGTGAGAAGCAGAAAAGGCCTTGACTCTGTGTAAGCACTGCTCAGCAGTAACTAAAACATCTCTGCATTATCAACTTTATTTTCAGCACAAATCGAAACCATAGCCCCATACTAGCTACTGTGAAGAAAATTAACTCTATTCCAGCCAAAACCAGCACAATCAGAAAGATCAAGTAAAAGAAAAGAAATAACTATTTTACAAAGGGGAAACAGGTGCAAAGAAAAGAAATGATTTACCAACATGCCTTTGCAAACTAGAGGCAAAGCTAGAAATAGAACGCAGTGCTTTTTAGCTTGTGGTTCAATATTCTATTTATTAAAACATACTGCTCATAATAAAATGAAATAATTAACTTACCAAAGATCTTTTACTCATCTCATTTATTTTTTTTTTTAGTTAGTTTCAATGACCTTTATGCACAACCTTTAGTTATTGACTTCTGCTAGTGGCAGATAGTGAAACATTGAGCAATATTATATGATGGAAGTTGGAGGGCAAAGAAGTTCAATTTCTGTCATTTGTGGATGGAGAACGCATTCTGTTTCACAACAAAGAAGAGCACAGACATAGGCTTAACAATATTTGCTGCTTTCCTGGAAGAGTACTAGATGTGTCCAGGACTCTGCCAATGGTGGATAGAAGAGACAGACTAGATGGAAGAAAAATGAGAGTCAGGATAGACGGTTGCACGCTAACATCATTTTAGGCTTGAAGAATTTCCCCTAGAGGGGATAACAACTTCAATATACTGCATCAGGATGAAAGCAACAAAGCTGGTGAAAGAACTGGAAGGAATGTCCTATGAGGAGCAGCTAAGGACTTTAGGCTTGTCTAATTTGGAAAAAAAGAGGCTGAAAGGCAACCTCATTGCTCTCTACAGCTTCCTGAAGAGGGGACATGGACAGGCGGGTGCTGAGCTCTTCTCCCTGGTACCCAGTGACAGGATGAGTGGGAATGGTTCAAAGCTGCATCAGGGGAGATTCAGACTGGACATCAGGAACCATTTCTTTACTGAGAGGGTGGTCAAACACTAGAACGGGCTTCCTAGAGAGGTGGTCAATGCCCCAAGCCTGTCAGTGTTTAAGAGGCATTTGGACAATGCCCTTAATAACATGCTTTAAGTTTTGGTCAGCCCTGAATTGGTCAGGCAGTTGGACTAGATGATCATTATAGATCCTTTCCAACTGAAATTTCTCTCTTCTTTTTTCTTTTTTCTTTTCTTTTCTTTTCTTTTTTCTTTTCTTTTCTTTTCTTTTCTTTTCTTTTCTTTTCTTTTCTTTTCTTTTCTTTTCATTTTCTTTTTTTTTTTCTTTTTTCTTTTCTCCAGTGAAGATTTTTTTTTAGTGGGAGAGTATAGGAGTGAAGGGTGTCCTTGGTAAAAAGTTGTGCTGCTAAGAGACAGCTGGTTGGGCATGGCAATAGAGTGGCCATATCACACTTTCCTGTTCTAGTAGTTCACGTTTCCCTCAGATAGGGCTTTCTGGTCACAGCTCATGTTGTTGGCCCTTCTCTAAGAATTCCCCTAGCAAAGGAGGCAAAGGCATGCAGGGATCTCTGGAAATAGAAAAAAGGCTTCTGATTAAGATGGGGACAATATTGGGCAGGGAGACAAAATAACTTCTGTCCTCAGGTGCATTTGCACACTGAGCCCACTGTGGAAAAAGCTTTTCTTTTGTTACACCAAAGGGAGGTGTTTTTATTGTTACTGTGATATCTCTGAAAGAGTTGAGCCCATAATGCGTAAGCATTGCTCAGCCCCATTCTCACTGTTCTGGTCATAGACAATTAGTTTCTATTCACCAGTATTGGACTGATATCTTGCAAAGGATCAGTTTTGTGTCATATATATGTGTAGCAGCAAGCTTCGACTAAAGAACAAGCTCTGGTGGTAGCATTTTTGGGTTTGCTTGATTTCTTTAGGCTAAGTTTGTGACATGATAGTATGGTACCTTGTACTGGACACTCAAAGTTTTAGGGTAATATCTCAGAATTACTGAGCAATCTCCAGACATCTATCTCAAAATCAAAAGACTATGTATGATCTCTGCTGATTTTGCAGAAGGAGCACCACCCCTACCATGAAGACAGGCTGAGAGAGTTGAGGTTGTTTAGCCTGGAGAAGAGAAGGCTCTGGGGACACCTTATAGCAGCCTTCCAGTACCTAAAGGGGCCTACAGGAAAGATGGGGAGGGACTTTTTAACAGGGACTTTAGTGACAGGACAAGGGCTAACAGTTTTAAACTGAAAGAGGGTAGATTTAGATTAGATGTAAGGAAGAAGTTCTTCACTGTGAGGGTGGCGAGGCACTGGAACAGGTTGCCCAGAGAGGTTGTGGATGCCCCATCCCTGGCAGTGTTCAAGGCCAGGTTGGATGGGGCTTTGAGCAAGTGGGAGGTGCCCCTGCCCATGGCAGGGGGCTTGGAACTAGATGATCTTTAACATCCCTTCTGACACAAACCATTCTATGATTCTATGATTCTAAGTTTAGTGTTATGTCCTCATTCAACCACCCCTGAGAAGACATTTTAACAGAGATGCAAGGTACCTTATTCAACATAAAGACTCTCTTTTAATCCATGAAAAGACCTCAGGGACAGAGCTGGAGCTTGTATGCTGTCTGTATGTGTGAAAGGTGGGAGAAGTATTCAAGCAAAGGTTTTGGGGCCAAGTAAGTGAACTCGCTACCTGGTTTTAACTACCACAGCTGGAGAGGACAAAATCCTGTACTTTCTTCTCACTTCTTTCATTGGTCTGTCATCTATTGTTGTTGAAAACACATAAAGAATTTTGTATTATGATGTAATTTATGTAACTTGTCCAAAACAATATTAGATTTATTCCATTTGCTATATGAAAGATATCGTTAGAATGCAGCCCATTTGGCAAAACTTCTCTCATAGTTCCAGGCAAGGATTCAATCACCTGTTGCTAAGATACTTAAAAAATATTGTCTGTTTTTAAATGTTCCTTTTTAATTGTATAAACTGTTAGTTTGAAATATTGCTGCTGAGGTTAAAAAGGTTTAGAAAATCATATAACCTTTTTACTGGAAAGCAAATTTTAGAATGGCTTAAATGCAACAGCTGCAGCTTTTATTTATTCTATTCTTTAGTTAGACATTAAAAGATGTATTGAAATAATGACTGCTTGAATATTTGGGAACTGAGTTATTAGAACATTGTCACAGACCAACTTAAAATTTTGATTACCAATACATTTGATCTGCACTATCCATATCAGCTCTATAGCAATAATTTCCAGGAAATAAAACTGCTCTTAGAGGTTCTGAAAACGCACAGGAATGTTACACAGACAGTAGTACATTTTACCTCCATGTAATGGGGCTGAAAACATAGGGGGAAAACTCCTGTCACTGTACATTTAGAATTATGTAGCATGGTAATCAAAGACATTAATTTTATTTATTTTTAATTTTTTTTAATTCTAACTAATATGTCCCTCTTTTATCAGAGGGATGTTGCCAGGAACTGGAACTACACTGACCTGATATTTGATTGCTAAAGTATGAAGATGTTGTGTGTGAAATTCAGAAAACACAGAACAGTAAGTTCACCTACTGACCTGATTAATTTTTATCTCATTGCAGTAAAATTTACAGGCAGAAGGAGTGTTTTGCTTGCCTAATAAAATTACACTCAGTATATTAACACTTCTCAGCCCTGACACTCACAGGTAAATACTGAACAGGATTTTGGAGTTTGAAAAGAATTAAAGATCTGTCCATTGAATTTATCTTTTGGAGTCTGTAAATAGGAGGGAGTGTTTTATACCACCACTCTCACTGCCTACCTGGAGAACTGAGTGATACCCAACAATTTAAGAATCAAATTTTTATATTTTACTGAAGAATGTTGCCACAGAACAGTTTTGATGCATGCAGGAGATGATAAATCCATGCTTTTGGATAAGGGAAAAGAGGGCAAATTATATTCCCAATACCTGACAGTTCTGAGACCAAAAAAAAAAAAAAAAAA